>NW_021024652.1:1158409-1237573 GCF_004153795.1 Camellia sinensis
TTCCATAACCTTTCAGTTTTGAAAACTAATAAATAGAAATTAAAACCAATAATGGTTTAAGTTGGTTTTCATTCCTTTTGAATTTCCACAACCTTTCAGTTTTGAAAACTAATAAATAGAAATTAAAACCAATAATGGTTTAAGTTGGTTTTCATTCCTTTTGAATTTCCACAACCTTTCAGTTTTGAAAACTAATAAATAGAAATTAAAACCAATAATTGTTAAAGTTGGTTTTCATTCTTTTTGAACTTCCACAACCTTTTAGTTTTGAAAACCAATAAATAGAAATTAAAAAACATATTGGTTAAAGTTGGTTTTCATTCCTTTTGAACTTCCACAACCTTTCAGTTTTGAAAACCAATAAATAGAAATTAAAACCAATAATGGTTAAAGTTGGTTTTCATTCCTTTTGAACTTCCACAACCTTTCAGTTTTGAAAACCAATAAATAGAAATTAAAACCAATAATGGTTAAAGTTGGTTTTCATTCCTTTTGAACTTCCACAACCTTTCAGTTTTGAAAACCAATAAATAGAAATTAAAACCAATAATGGTTAAAGTTGGTTTTCATTCCTTTTGAACTTCCACAACCTTTCAGTTTTGAAAACCAATAAATAGAAATTAAAACCAATAATGGTTAAAGTTGGTTTTCATTCCTTTTGAACTTCCACAACCTTTCAGTTTTGAAAACCAATAAATAGAAATTAAAACCAATAATGGTTAAAGTTGGTTTTCATTCCTTTTGAACTTCCACAACCTTTCAGTTTTGAAAACCAATAAATAGAAATTAAAACCAATAATGGTTAAAGTTGGTTTTCATTCCTTTTGAACTTCCACAACCTTTCAGTTTTGAAAACCAATAAATAGAAATTAAAACCAATAATGGTTAAAGTTGGTTTTCATTCCTTTTGAACTTCCACAACCTTTCAGTTTTGAAAACCAATAAATAGAAATTAAAACCAATAATGGTTAAAGTTGGTTTTCATTCCTTTTGAACTTCCACAACCTTTCAGTTTTGAAAACCAATTACAACCTTTAAAAGGTTATGGTCCCTATTCCTTCCCAAGTGGAAAAGAACACTACCAATTTTTTTTCTAAATCCTCTCAAGGAGAAACATAAGGCACCAAAGGGGAATGGATTAGAAGGCAATAACATAATCAATAACAAAGAGTTTATTAATAATCACGCTTCTGTTTAACCATTCATCAATGGATTCAGGTATGTCATTTTGTCTTGATTTCTTGATAATACACATGGTAAATGATCCAAAGTGTAAGGTTTATGTTTTGAAATTTATGTTAACAATTGGTATTAGAAGGCAATAACATGATCAATAACAAAGAGTTCATTGATAATCACGCTTCCGTTTAACCGTTCATCAAAGGATTCAGGTATGTCATTTTGTCTTGATTTCTTGATAATACACATGGTAAATGATCCAAAGTATAATGTTTATGTTCTGAAATTTATGTTGACACTAAATACACATGTATCGTGCTTAAAATTAGATTTGATTTTAACACTATCTTTTAACTATATTTACCACTTTCATGCTAAAATAATACACATGGTAAATGATCCAAAGTGTAAGGTTTATGTTCTGAAATTTATGTTGACACCCATGTCAGCATTACTGCAATTGTACCGGCACCTCCAGTGATCAAACCCTACAAATCATAAAGCCAACAACAATTAGCAAATTAAAAGGCAGTGCCCATAGGCAATTTGAGAGTGTTGAGTGTGATGATCGTTTGAAACTTGGTTGTGTTTGACAAGTTCAACTTGGAATGACCGAAAAATTAATTAATGTGTTAATAAAATATCAGTCTTGCTAACAAGTGCCTTTAGGGCATGTTTGATTGACAGAATAGAGTATGGAATTGAGATAATTAATCTGTGGGCCCAATAATTCTATATTTATTTTGAAATTTTGTTTCAGGAATAGATAATTAATCTAACAAATTTGTAGAATTATTAGTAATAAGGTAGGGGTGAGATTATATATCCTGAATTGGGAAATAAAATAAAAAGACTCTTTTGCTCTCATATGTTTTCTTATTCAATGCAAATCAAACAATAGACAAAGAGATAATTTATCCTACTAATTCAATTGGATAGTGAATACCACACTAATTTGATGAAATTATTAATACCTTCACTATTAGTTTTGTGAATCAAACATAGCCTTAGAACACAAGTAAAAAATAAAATATTTATATAATACTATACATTTTTCATTAATTTTAATGTAATTTTACTGAATTCGAGATACTTTTTTTAACATTTTTATATTTTTTAAGAGAATTTTTACATACTTCTTAATATTAAGCAATACCCATAGGACACTTGTTAACAAGTGTCACAAAAGATAATCATGTGTGAATAGAAAATTTGACAAAATAATTTGATCGTTATAGGCCAACTAGATTTCTCACTAAAAACGTTTTATTGGTCTTGTATAAGGGAAATTATTCAATATTTTCGAAATATAATGTGTTTATACTCTTTAACCAATTACTATTTAATATGTCCCCTCATGTTCTTCAATCACTCAACATAATACCCCACCTACCCACCTTCTTCACCAATCACAATACTATAAAATAACACATTTTTATATTCCGAAATTACTGAATAATTACCTCTTGTGTAGTGGTTGATTATTTATTGCGGAAAATAAAGCAAGGATAAGCACCAAATTCACCTTAATTTTTATTTATTTGTAACTGGAGAAAAACATTGAAACTTTGTAACGAGGGCCCCCCTTACCTGAAATTTCTTTCGTTCAAAAAGAAAAACATTTTTTTATAATATAATATAAAATATTATTATTTGGAATAAATTACATATGAAAATAATCTTCTATTTTATATTTCATTAAAAACAAAAACAGTTTAAGATCTGAAGATTTATAACACTGAAAAAAAAAAAGGACCAATAAATTAGTAACATATAATTGCATTAAAAAGGACATGAATCCTCTTCATTTCATGATGGATGATTATGAAACAATCATATTGACAAGTTTTTATTTTATGTTAGGTTTCTCTCCAATTGAAAATAGGATTGGAGGACATTGTTGGGCCTCTGTCCCATCATGGAGCCCGTATCGATAATCTAAATTATTTAATGTGTAGAATATGTTAAGTACTTCATCTTAGCAAAAAATTACGTTGATTGGATATCGATTGCCACTTGATTAGATCATATTTATGTTAACAGTAAGTATGATTTTAAAAATAAATTATTGATACTAATTTGATTTGATCTAGTATCTATCATTAGTTTATTTTTTTACAAAATAAAATACTTAACAAATTTTACATATTGATTAGTTCAGATCATCTATACGAGTTTTGTGATGAACTCACGAAGGTATAATAACATCATCTAATTGGGTTTCTCAACTGGAGAGGTCCTTCTCCGTTTATTTTAAATTCAAACACTTCCATAGGCTTAGCCTTTACTTCAGTCCATCAAGTAAATATTACTTCCATAGGCTAGGCCTATATAACATGCATACGCATAGTAATTTGTTTCATAGCATAAAATAGTTTATAGTGATTTTGTCTTATATGCAATGTTCAAAGTGCGTGGGTGAGGCCACTTGACAGTGACACGGATCCAATTATTTGAGTTTTGACTTGTGTTAATTTTTTTTTTGGGTAAAATTAGATATCAATCCTTTGTTATATAATCCGGTCAAATTTTTGTCCAGATTTGACAAGTGAGTTGGGTTTAAATTAGAATTTGAAAAATATAAAAAGATAAAATAAGTTAAATAAATTAATAAAATAAAAGATAAATTATCAATAAGTCTTAATAGTTAGATTTAATTTTCATCAAATCCTATTAAAAATAAGTCTTGGTAAAATTGTCGCTAAAAATAATTTTTTTTGGATAATTTTTTATATATGTCGCTAAAAATTGACAATTAGTGACTTTTTTTATTATGATTTTTATAAATTGTCGTTAAATTTTACAATTAGTGACTTTTTTATGATAAATTTTTCCTATAAGACTTATTAGACAATAAGTCTATTTATTAGGATCTACACGTAAGTATCCCAAAAATAAAATGTCACATTTAAATCACAATTATTTTATTTTTTTTCTCAAAAAAAAAAATAAAAAGTCAAGAATAAAATATTCTCAAACAAAATTAATTTAACCAAACTAAATTAATCAAAAAGTCAAGTTAAAGAAAAATCCCCAAACGAACCCTATCTGATAGACTTGGCTTTGTAATGTGAAATTGTACATCGTTACATATTGCAAATAACAAATTGTCAAAATATAATTTTTGTATGAATTTTCTACAAAATAATGTGACAATTTTATTTTATAAAAATAAAAATTTTATTGTCTAAACGTGAAATTTAGTCAATTTGTTAAGATAATTTTTATTTCGTAATTTTTTTGAGGGTCCTATCTTATCTATGATCTTGTCATTGAAACAATGAAGAGGATTCCTTCCAGTTCAGAAGGGAGTTGTTTGGGCTCATGAGACCAAATATGGGCACTGTTTTGATGATCTAAATATTTATTTTGTTAGGCACTCCGTGAATTTCATTTACAAAAATTAGGTTGATCTCATAACTGTAACTTATTCAACTTATCCTTTTTTCAGTATATATATAAAAAAAAAAAAAAAGTTGGTTTGATTTTCTGAAAAAAATTTGGGAAATTTTCTCTACAAATAAGTTTTCAAAAATAACCAAACCAAACAAATTTTCCCAAAAAAATTTCCCAAAACTTGTAAACCAAACAAGTTTTCCAAACAAATCTCTCTCTCACACACATCAAATCAATCACTTTTTCCAAAACTCTATCTCAAAATAATTTTCCAAAACATCTTTTAAAAAAAACCAAACCAAACATGTTTTCGTACTTTTTATCTCTAAAACACATCTCTCAAACACAAACCAAACATACCCACAAAATTTTATTATTAGCCATCTCAATTACACAAGCATCGCCCGTATCAAATAAGAGTAATGTTAGACCCTAAATATTCTACCAAAAGTTTTACCAAATGTCTCACATGGGTGTGGGACCCACATGGGACCCACATTGTGTGGGTCCCACACCCATGTGAGACATTTGGTAAAACTTTTGGTAGAATATTTAGGGTCTAACATTACTCTTATTTGATACGGGCGATGCTTGTGTAATTGAGATGGCTAATAATAAAATTTTGTGGGTATGTTTGGTTTGTGTTTGAGAGATGTGTTTTAGAGATAAAAAGTACGAAAACATGTTTGGTTTGGTTTTTTTTAAAAGATGTTTTGGAAAATTATTTTGAGATAGAGTTTTGGAAAAAGTGATTGATTTGATGTGTGTGAGAGAGAGATTTGTTTGGAAAACTTGTTTGGTTTACAAGTTTTGGGAAATTTTTTTGGGAAAATTTGTTTGGTTTGCAAATCAGGCTTTTTAACCCCAGGCTAAAATAGCCAAAAAATCTAAAAAGCCAAAAAGCGAACTCACTTCCCAAACGAAGCCTTAATGTCTGATATACTTGGCTTTGCAATGTGAAATTGTACATTGTTACATATTTCAAACGACAAATTGTCAAAATATTAATTTTTGTACGAATCTTCTACAAAATAATGTGAAATTTTATTTTATAAAAATAAAAATTTTATTGTCTAAACATGAAATTTAGTCAATTTATTAAGATAATTTTTATTTCGTAATTTTTTTGAGGGTCCTATCTTATCTATGATCTTGTCATTGAAACAATGAAGAGGATTCCTTCCAGTTGAGAAGGGAGTTGTTTGGGCTCGTGAGACCAAATATGGGCACTGTTTTGATGATCTAAATATTTATTTTGTTAGGCACTCCGTGAATTTCATTTACAAAAATTAGGTTGATCTCATAACTGTAACTTATTCAACTTATCCTTTTTTCAGTATATATATAAAAAAAAAAAAAAAGTTGGTTTGATTTTCTGAAAAAAATTTGGGAAATTTTCTCTACAAATAAGTTTTCAAAAATAACCAAACCAAACAAATTTTCCCAAAAAAATTTCCCAAAACTTGTAAACCAAACAAGTTTTCCAAACAAATCTCTCTCTCACACACATCAAATCAATCACTTTTTCCAAAACTCTATCTCAAAATAATTTTCCAAAACATCTTTTAAAAAAAACCAAACCAAACATGTTTTCGTACTTTTTATCTCTAAAACACATCTCTCAAACAAAAACCAAACATACCCAATAATTGTGTTTTTAAAAGTAGACCATACATTTTTTTGATGATAAAAATAATAAATTAAACAAGTTGTAGATATTGGATCAATTTAATTTTTTTGTGGATGAAATACATGAAGTGCCTAATGAAATGAACAATTCGAATGATCGAAACAAAGTCCGTAATAAGCTTCATGGGCCTAAACAACTCCATCCAGTCCAAATAGATTGAAGAGAATCCATCTCCTTGAAACAAATCAACAATGGTTTTGCATGCCTTATTTTTTGTATTAGATATGCGAGGTGGTTTGACAACATAGCAAATAAGCAATTTATTTATTATTTATTATAAATTATCACATTTTTTCATAAAAAAATTAATAAATCAAAAAATAACTCAACCTCAAACCATTCCTCAATGAGTATTATAGAACGTAGTAGACAAATTATGTTAGACCGAACATTACGCTACGTTTTTAATCCCATTCAAGTGGTCCGATTTATTTCTTGATGGCACTGGCAACACTTCGGAGATTGGTGAAGGACGACCCACAAAAAATTCAGAATAATTTATAAGGGGTGAGTGTCATGTGGACTTTTACTATTAGTGACATATATTGTCCTTTTTGTTACATAAATTTGTTCTGTTTCTAAAATTTCTGGAATAGTTTTCACCTTTGCTATTATTTTATTTATTTATTTTTTTTTACCAAGACCTCGTCTTTTTTCTGATCTGTCCGAAATGGAAATTCGTGGGTCATTGATAAGTTTATGAGCTAAGAAAATATAGGAGAGAGGTCATCGCCAAGTCTATGAACAGGACAAACGGGAAAGGATTTGAACCCTCTTCAACTTCTACTATAATTTAGTCATATTATTTGATCAAATGTGACTTACTGATTTAAATATTTAAATATTTGAAATTATTTTAATTATCCAAATTGAGAAGTAAAAATTATTCTAAAAGATTATAATGGATTGCCTCGCTTACTTTATTGTTTGTTTTTTTCCAATCAATTAACTCGGTCACTCACTTAATTGTGGTTTCCTTTTTGTTTGTAAAATGACAGTAATGTTAATAAATAATAAAAAAAAACCATATTGCACTGGCTTCCTTTCCGTTTCAAATTTGATTGGAGGATACTGTTGAACTTGTGAAGCCCACCACAGGTTCTATTTCGATAATCTGAATCGTTCAATGTGTAAAATTCGTCGAGTACTATATGTTTATAAAAATCTCGTTAATCAGATATTGATAGTTATGTGATCAAATCAGTTTTGTATAAAAAAAATAGACAATAAAAAAATAAATGGTTGACAGAAAACTAATCCGATGAGATAACTATCGATATCTGATCAACATGACTTTTACAAGCGTATAGCAATTTTACCTATTGAACAATTCAAATTATCGAAACAAAAATACTAATAAACTCTCATAGATCCAGCAACACCTTCTAATTCAAGACCCAAAACATATTTATCCTCTCCAATATCTTTTTGCTTTCTTTCATTTGATTATTTTTTATTGCTAAAGAAGAGACCAAGTTTGAAATGATCAACAACGTACATATATACCCGCGTCCATGTTCACTTGATTTTCAAGCTTAGGACAAATGTTGCAGCCAATTAAGATTGCCAATGCGAAATCACTTGAATTAAAATAAGGAAGTTTCTTGACTTTGGCAACTCCTACTAACATAGAAACAGGGGTGTGCAGAAATACAGACGAATAGATAAGTTTTATAAAATTTATGGAAGCTATTTGGGATCTCTACAAAAGATGATTTCCATGACTCCTACTAATATATTGATCATTGATGTATTTAAATTTTTTTTGAGAGTTGTGTCAGATAGTGACATAAATGGTTCAGATCATTTTAGGGGTTGTGGAGATTGTATTTTGTAAGGGTCTCTATCATTGTCGAAAATTTATTAATGTAATTCAAATTTAAAAATTATTTTTCATTCTTGTATATTTTGTATGATTAGTTCTGTATCTAGGAGAAGTCGAGTCGGACCCATTTAAATCGATTAGGCCCAATCAAAAAGTTCAAGATTGATGGGCCCGAATTTATCGCCATCAAATGGGCCAGATCGCTCTAAGCCTCGAAAGAGTTTGGATCCACGAACTTAGAGACTTATTCGAGCCTGGACTCGAAAGGATATTGAGCAAGCTTAGAGATTCGAGACACTCGGGCTTCGAACAGATTCGATCACAATTTAGAAGCCGCTTCATTGGAGAGTCCCATAACATTTGTGGACTTGGAGCATTTCGGGATCAGCCCACCAGAATCATGAGTGAGGTTGGAGCCCGAACAAAGGGCTTGAGTCCCGAGGACGAGAAGTAGAAATGAATTCACTCATCGGTTAATTTAGCCTATTTTCGGGTCGATGTGGCATGACCCCGGGGGGTCCATGAGACTCGACAATATTTAGTAGCGGGAGTCCTCTAGTACTACCTCGGCCTTTTGGGATGATTGGGGATCATTGGTAAGGTGTAGCTAAGAAAAAGGGTTTGCCAAGAGGTTGATCTCCTCTTCGGGATTTTCCTTATCCTAGGAGAGGTCACCTCCTTGAACAAGGTAGTCATCCTACATCATGAAGTACCTATAAATAACACCTACCCATAACTTCACAATGGATGAATTTTAGAGAGACATTGTTTAGCCTTGGTATTCACCACCCAAAAGCTCAGGCATTACTTCTTAGCACATCAAATTCAGATTGTTACCAGAAATGATCTAATTCTATACCTCCTGTAATGACCCAAATTTTTTTTTTAAAATAGCCGTGCATAATTCAATTGAGCAAATTTTCGAATTTGATTGCCGTGTAAATTCTGTGTGAAAACAATTTGGTTTTATATTTTTTAAAAATAGTTCCTAATCTCAGAAAATTATGAAATTTTTATATGTTGTTTCTATATGAGTCTAGAAATTTGGTTAAAAATTTTAGAATTTAATGATGAAAATTTATTTTATAAAAATTCACGGGCTGATTGGTGTTCAGTTTAATTTATAGCATAATTTAAAATTGAGTTTTGGGTGTTCGGACCATGATTTGAGATAAATTTGTTTGGTCTATTTTGATATATAATTGGATCATATTTGACTTATGGGTGAGACCCATGACTTAGATTTAATTTAAATTGAGTTTATTTAATGACTCACGTTTAACTGTTTAGTCATTTTAAAATGTGATTGGTAATAACCACCTTGAGAGTTGTTATTATTTATTATATAGGATTATAATAAATATTTGATAGTTGATTTTATGGTATGTACCATTAAACGAAATATATTTTGTGGTGAGAAAATATTATATCTTTTTATCATTAATGATGTTAAAATATACTTTTAATTGATACATGTATATATATATATATATATACATATGTAGATTCATAGATGTTTTAATATAATAAAATAAAGTATAATAATGATGATAGAAGAGCAGCCCACGTGGGGCTACTCTATTTCCCATCCCTCTCCTCATTTTACTTCATTCCTTTTTTTTCTTTTTTTGGTTCTTAAGCAGCATTCTCTCTCTCTCTCTCTCTTGCTCTCTCAAATTTCTTTTAGGTTTATCACAAGACCTCTTTGATCCACCAAAATCTATTAGGTTTTAAACCATAGTTCTTAAGATCAAAGTGAAGAGCTTGCTGAGAGCAACGTTTTGACTGGTGGAGATCAAAATTCAACAAAGTTGAAAATTTGGATTTTTGTTTATTTCCTCTTCTAGCTTGAGGTAGGAATTTTTCCTACACTTCTTTATACACTTTACTTGATTATATGGAGTTTAGAATTGTATATAATTTAATTAGAATTTTTGAAAAATTTGTGATTTATTTGCTTAAAAGAGAAATTTTGACAAAAATAAAAAGTTGATGCCCAAATTGCGAAAGTGTAAACTTGGAATATGTTTGTAAGGTTATGAAAGAGTTATGTTTTAAATTTGAACAAAAACGGACTTTGATTCGATTCGTTTTGAAATTTTTACCAATTTGTGGCCAAAAGAGCATTTTTAAAGAAAACAAAAGAATTACGCTTAACTTTTGGGACTTTCGATCAAAATAGGTTGTCATAATTGAATAATGCTTGGAGAATGAGTTTGGAAAGAAAATGATATTTTCTTGGGCATTAACGGTATTATTTTGCTTAATGTATCTGTTAGAATAAAACCGACACGGTTAGAAATGGACCTTGAGAGGTTACTGAACGTGATTGTAATATGAAAATTAGTGTAGTTGTTCATATTTGATGAGATGTGAAATATATTGTATTTATCGAAATTTTTAGAATTTAATTGTTTAAATATCTGTTTAGAAATTTCTGTTTTGGGCTATCGGTGAAGGATAGCCATGATGGTTGTAGAAATGGTGAGACTTAGGTAAATTGAACCACATTCCTCATTTGTTGCATTGGACATTGCATTACATTCATTTTATTGGAAATGTATCTGCTTTTGAGAAATGTTTAGAAATGTATCTGTTGGCAAAAAGATGAATACATGGTGAATCTGGGTAGAGGGTGTAGAACCGCGCGGTTAGGTGTCGAGCCTTCCAGTTTACTGGTAAAATGACAGTGGTAGTGCATTAGGGCCTACTCGCAAACACTCACTTAGAGATTCATAGAGCCTGTATTCATGTAACACATGTGGTTTAAAATGAAAATGATTTTATATCTGTTGTTGCATCTTAGCATTGCATGCTTTATAAAAAAAAAAAAAAAAGGATAAATTGTTTTATCATGAGCATGGCATGAGTATACTCCTCTTTAGTCTTGTCATGGTTCATATGTTGTGTAGTATATCTCTACTACCTATAAGGGAAACCATTTCAGGTACAGGTGCTATACCTCCGCCAAGGCATTGACTTGGGAGGACTCGGAGCTGAGGCTTCATTTTTGTTTTATTGTTATTTGTTAAATGTAAGCCCAGGGCTGTATTTGTGTTGAGTTAGAACTCCATTTTGTGTAATAAAGAATGTTCTTGGATAAATTTGTAAGCCTATAAAACACTTATTATCCGTGTAGCTTCCATTTCATACTTGTTGTAAAATGTATGCTTGGGGTTGGAACTGGGGCATTGAGATGTGAATAGCATGTATTTGGCATTTGGAATTTAATGGAAATGGATGTATGGAATAGTTAACTATATATATGTGTTTGTCTATCAGGTGGGTTTTGTAGCATAAATAGATATACCCTGCCCAATTTTCGAGGCGTTACAACTTGGTATCAGAGCTACCGGGTTTGAATACTTGGGGCTCATGGGAAGTGGTTTTTACCACAATGGGTTCATTTCGCTAGTGAGAAATGTTGCATATCTTATGTGATATTTTATAATATGTTTATGTGACTATGTGGGTATAGGGTTAAACTTCTGAGATGTGATTTGCGTCCATGAAATTCTTTGAGGCCCTTTTTGAAAAGCACCTAATCAATGCTATTTCTATTTGGAAGTCTTTGAATATTTGTGGAACGAGTCAATATCTTGGAGGGGTAACTCGTATATGCTCTATGTGACTATGTGCTTATATGGTTTGCCTTATGTGATGTAGATACATGTGTAGGTTTATGTTTAAGCCGTATGCAGCATGTTAGAACTAGTGTGGAGTACTTACTTCTGAGTTTAATTCTGTCTCTTATATAAGATGTCATAAAGCGGGAGAGACCGTATTAGAGGCACTTGGGGTGCCTGGGATGTTCGCATGTAGAAGGATACATTTTCCCCAGGAAGAATGTGTAAGCTAGAGTAATATGGCCAGGATGATTGGTCAAGATGTTGTGGAATTAGTATTAAAACGTAGGTTAACCGATTTGTATGATTGTGAGTGTAAATGTGACCTTAAAATAGTAGAATTTGTGCTGTGTAGCGACTGGTTTGTTGTTATGAGGAGTTAATTATTTTTCAATTTTATATCAAGTTTGTAGAAATGGACTAGATGAAGAAAAAAAAAATCTTAGAAGTAGAGTGAATTAGAGATTAACCTTATTCTAATAGTTTGGTTTGGTTGTGACTTTAATAATGATTAAAGTAATCTAAGATAATATGCTTTGGATTGTTGACATTAGAACACGCAAAACTAGTTCTAAATTTTATTAGGATAGACGAAGTTAGTTATAGTTGGATTGTTTCACTTGCTTGATGGACTACTTGTAAGGTTAGTGATAAACGTAGTCTTAGCATGATAGAAATTATATCATGTAGTAAGAAATGTGTTTCTTAGAGAGTTTGTTTTATTCATAATTTTGCTGCAAATCCTAAGAGGGCAAATGAGATAAATAATTTTGAGATAGATTGGAATGAGATTAAATTTGATTTGGGTTACACCATTTGATGGGATTATTAGTAGTAACAACATTGACTGGTGAGTCGATATTTTAGAACATGTAGGCAAGTTCCGAGTGCCTTCAAGATTGGTAGAGTCCATTGTCTTAGAGTTAGTTGTTGATATTCTTAAGTGCAATAAATGTGTGTTGAAGGACATGATGTGATGGATGTTGTGGAGTTGTGTTAGCAACTAATGTTTTTAGAGGAAATTTTTTAAGATTACTTTGTAAGGATATTATAATTCTAAATTAGATGCTTTAGGATAATTAGTATGGTGGTAATTTGAGTGTTTCCATAGGAATTTATGCTTAACCCATCGAGATTGATTGATGTTAACTTTTACAGTTACTTTTATGTATGAGTTAGAAATTGTGAAGATGGAAGATATATGAGAGTGTTTTGGGTTAAATTTGGTATGCGTCATGATGGCGTGTGTAGACGTCCCCGAACGCCCCGGAAGGGAATCCCGTTCTGTTCGTTAGGGCTGACTACATTTCAGGACTCAAATTGTCACGGTTCTAAATCTGAACCAAAGAGTCCAAATCCAGCAAATCGTTTTGAAAACAGATTTTTTGTAAAGAAGTGCCAAACATGGACTGCTTTGCCAGATACAGAGTCGCCACCTAAATATTTTTTATGGGGGAATTTAGGAAACCCTGACTCGTTTGCCTAAGGCCACGTGTCCGTCATCACCAGAGTTACCTCGGCTCGGGAACTTGGATATGATTGGGGAAGGTCAGCTATGAGCAACCCCTCTTGCCCGATCCGAAGATCGGCCTCTACTAACCATGATATCTTGTTTTGAAAACATTATGCGTTCTTATTCCGGTTATTAGCCTAGATTTATTATGTGATGCGCACAGCATAACAAGTATAGACTGAGTCGCCTGAATTGGGACAAAGCATTTCATGTTTGTTTTGAAAACTGTTTGCTACTCGCAAGTAGGCTAAAATGCAGGTTTTGCCACCCTCAAGTGGACTTAGAAAAAATGGTTTTGCCACTGTCTAGTGGGCTTAAAACTCATAGTCAATGCATTATTCCAATTCAGATAACCCAACCTTTACCCACAAGCATTCAGGCAGATATATCACATAAGCATATAGCCTCATGGTAAGCATGCTAATATGACAACACTCACACGCATGCAAGATGCTAAAGCATAAGAGCTTACCTAGTATTCCAAGCCAAAACAGAAAATAGTTAGTAATCAAATGCATGATCCTAGTTCATGTTAAGATGGCTAATGCAACACATACAGAATGCAACTAGAATAGGCTCGGCTAATCTAAGAATGGCATGTGAAATGCGACAACTCGATACACGTATTCAAGTTGGAATGAAAATACTATGCAATTAGTATGATGCGCCGAGCCCGGTGCGTGCATTACGAATGAATGTATGCAAACATGCTATCATAAGTATGCTAATCAAGACATGCCCTAAACTAACCATCGAAAGCTAGTAAATAAAAGGAAAGAAAGACGTGGGGTTGGAAGACATACACACACTCACGCACACTTAATACACAATTGCCCTCACTCGGAGGGTCCGAATAAATAATACAGATTTAACTAATTAACTAGCTGACTAACTAATTAATTAATTACAAAACTTCTAATTAATCAACAAATTAATTACAAAAAGAAGGTGGCCGCAGCCCCGCCTCGGAATGATGGGACGCTGCATGCTCGATTTGCCACGCCCGGAAACCCGGTACCATGCCACTGTTGCCTCTGTTTACATTGCCTTGCTCCTCTGACAAAAGGGAGTCTAACCCACGCTCCTAGCAATGAGGCACAGTGGTTGGCTTTGACAAAAGGGAGTCTAACCCACGCTCCTAGCTCCGGTCTGGTGCCTGAACACCTACATATATATATAAGCAGTGAGCTCAAGCCCAGTGAATAACATAATGTGTAAAGAGGTTAAGAATGAATGTCCTTACAGTAACGAAAACAGTTCATTGAATCAGTATATCAGTCATTCAGTCATAACAGTCATATGTGGTACATCCATTAGCTGAACAGTACAGTAAACAGTAGATCTTAAAATACCAAACAGTCAATGATGACCATCGTAACAGTAAACAGAAGTTCCAAGATAGGAACTGACAGAGATCTCTATAACAGTACCAGTAACAGTAACAGTAGTTGCTAAGGATGCCACAAAATAGTTCAGAATAGAGGATAAACATTCATTCAGTTAACAGTAAACAGTTCAGTTGATCATTAAGAAAATATTCATTTTCGAACATATCTCTACAACATTGTTACTCACAGAGTTCTGGGCTACAGATAAGCTAGTACGCGTCCTCGGATGCCAACCCTACACAGTTATAGAGTGAACACACACTAAGCTACACAATTGGAAAAATAATAACTTAATCCCTAATTTGCCTCAATGTGGTTCTACATCAATATCCTCATTAAGATGCCTTAAACTAGGCCTAGGAATGCCTAAGATGGAATGAGGATGCAAGGATGCACTTTAAAACATTTTTTAAAATTTTCAGAAAACAGGGGTTACGCTCGAGCGTGTCTATATCCGCTCGAGCGGACATGCAGACAAGGGCCTCCGCTCGAGCGTGAATAAATCCGCTCGAGCGGACTGCAAGCTACAGTAAAAGTACTGGATGTGTGAAAATCACGCTCGATTGGGCGCTCGATACCCGCTCGAGCGTGTGACACAAGTCCTCTCTCGAGCATCCAATACCCCGCTCGAGCGGACTGTAAAACAGTGTAAAGTGCTGGATGCACGAATTTCATGCTCGAGCGCCGGTCACTCCGCTCGAGCGTGAGTCCAAAATCTAGAATTTCCAGATTTGAACCTCAAGCTCAAAAACAAGTTTCAATGTACCAAATTCGATCCTTTTGGGCTAATTTCCTAGAAAACACTTCAAAACTCATATTATAACATGTTTCAAAGATCAATTTGAAAAATCAAAGCCCAAAGGTAGTTCAATTAAATCCAATTTCAAACCAATTTCCAAGAACATAACTCAAACATGACATGCATGAGTTTAAACCAATTCAAAGCTTCAATTACATGCTCTAATGAGCTAATTCTTCCAAAAACAAGGTAAAATCATGAACTATACTCAAAATATGAACATGCATGTGGAATTTCATGAACATTAACTTCAAAACTCAAGAATGGCAACATGCATGCATGAATTCCTACTCAATTCAACATATTAAGCTAATTTTGACTCCAATTTTCAATATAACAAGAATCAAGCAAGAACTAACTTAAAGACAAGTTTAAAAAGGTGGATTCTCTACCTTAGACCTTGAATATCAAGTGTAGGAAGCTCAACTATGAAATCAGCCTTCAATTTCTTTAATTCACCAAGCAATTCACAAGATAGAACTCAATTTCTCTCACTCTCTCCCTCTCTTCTCTCTTGGTCGGTTGAGGGCTCAAGAATGGGCTGAAGAAATATTGTGTTTGCATGTGATGCTCAACATGTATTGCCTAAATGGTCCACTAGCATGGCAATATGGTAAATAAGGCAACTTATGTAATTTAACTTATTTTAATCTATTTAATCATACCAAATCACATTTCAAATAAATATGCCATAAATTATGATTAACACATATCACTAATCAATTTTAGATTCGGCCGCCGATAAGGCCTTCAATTTGCAGTTTAAAACATAAAACATGAACAGATAGTTTAACAGTCGAATAGATAGAAATGCACTTAAACAGATACAGACAATCAATCAGTTCAGGATTTCAGTCAATTCAGTCAATTATCATAATCGGTCTCAGTTTAGCATTAATCAGTGGTGAGGGTTATTACACACCTCATTTCTACACTGCCTTTGGAAGTGTGTCCTTCGGCACTACCAGAAGCATACATCATCTCTACATGGCCTCCAAAAGCATGCCTCTCGGAAGCACACCTCATCTCTGCACTACCTCCAGAAGTATGTCTTACGCCATCAGTCCCTTCAATAATCTCAGCACCAGAGCTGTGTTTCTCAATAATCTCAACATCAGAGCAGTAATCCCCGATAACCTCGTCGCCAAGATGGCGCTCATCCCCTATAACTGAGCAAGGAAGGGAATAACTGACAGAGGGGGAGGCATCATACGGTGACGACGCACATACGGGACAAGGTCATTAAAGTAATCGGCAAGCTCAGCCTCATAATCATCTATAGCTGCTACTAGAGGGGTTCGAATCTTCACAAGCCATGCAGACAAAGGAAAAGTGTCATCCAGGTCTGAGTCTGGCCTGGTAGGGGTAACATGGTCAATGTCCGCAGTATCGAGAACATCAGTAACTGCGGAATCAAAAGATGGAGTAAGGTCCTGTACAACAAGGAAATTAAAGAGTGTTCATTTAAGAAAATATGGTCAGAAGAGGAAAAATAACTACGAATTAGAGAAAGAACTAATATGTCTATCTAATACTTGATGGAGCCTTTTAGAAAGGCAAGGAATAGAAGGACTAGCATCGGAAGCCCGCTTATGGGCCATCTTCTTGAGGCCAGTCTTCCGAGAACCAAAAGCCTTATTCAGAGGAACTGGCTCTGAGATAGCAATTGCCAAGCTAGAAGTAGATGTCCGAGCTGGAGGGTCAGTCGGAATGGATGAAGCGAAGAAGCTCTCATACATATGATCAGATTTTCAACTCTTAGGCAACCAAAGAGAGTAGTTCTTCTTATAAATCAACAAAGGCAGATATATAGTCGGTTTACTCTGGACAAACTTAATAAATGCATCAATATTCTTCCTTCAATATCTCCTAAAAGAAGGGGTGAAACCCCTTACCCGACTCAAACCCGGCATTGTCAAAGTGCCAGATACAGGAAGCAGGGCATATACAAGGCCACGAGTACAGCATCCCTAGCTTTCCGAAAAGAGCAATAAAGGAGGTGCCAACCCCGAGGCGCACTAGTCAAATCCAAATTGACATGCCACTCTGCCAGGTCTATAGACGGTGCTATCAAGGCCTTCCTTATGCCATACTGATAATGAACTGGGACGAACCATTATTAACATATCAACAAGATGTATAGAAATGCCCTTTAGCAAGGGAAAGAAAACTGGTTAGGAGGAACCATGATAGATAAGTGGCGTCGCTACACCTACTAGTGGGTATACATAGGGGCGTGCCACAAAGCGCCAAGGATCATCCACCAAAGTATTCAAGGATAGTGTGGAAATAACACGTGACCAACGTGTGATCAACGGCTGACAAGTCTTCGTATTCTCAAATGTGCGAGACTCGTCATTACCAAGCAGAGGGATACCCTCTTTATCCACTATCTCCTGAAGAACTTTTGCCTCGAATATACTCGGAGTAGGAGCAAACTTTGGGAATCTCTAAAAAACGAAGCAGAGCAAGAACTGACTGTGGATGAAAGAGACAGGCTCATACGGGCCCATAGAACGTAACATGTCTTGATGTAGCAAATTCTATCGGTAATACAAGTTTCCAAGAAATAGTGGGGCTAAGGGGATCCGATCCCTTTTGAAGAATCTAACTGCCAATGGAAAGACAAAAGGATTGAGAGAATCTAAAGGTGTGCTCGGAAGAATGAAGAAGGAGAGGAAGCAAGCCAGAAATCCAAAAAATAAAGTCTGGAACAATGCATCCGGCCGACCTCGTACTCTTGATAACCAGGGTCAACATTTCTAGCCAAGGACTAAAGATCTCTAAAGAAGTGGAGGATCCATGCGGTGTAGAAGACACGGTCCATCCTCATGGGTATGGTCCTCCTCGCTGAACCATTAAATACAGAGCTCCACCGACCACAAGCTTGAAGATTTTGTTTTAGAGATTGGATTAGAGTATCATCCTCAGGGGGTATCTTCTTAGGGCAGAAGGCCTCAGGGCTAGTCATTTCTAGGTGCAGCAACATGAACACATCCTCAAGAGTGGGCCCCATCTCATACTGGCAAAGTATGAAAGTGTGTGTCTCGATGCTCTACCGGAGAGCCATGGCTTCAAGGCTAGCATTGTTGCGGTGAATGGATAAAGATCGAGATATCTTCACTGGAATCAATAATCGGGCCTTCTGAAACCTCTGACAGAAGCCCTTGTCCGAGAGGACACCATCGACCCATTCCTGCCAACCAAAGAGAGGGTTGAAGAAAGCCTTGAACTGGGGATAGTAGAAAGGAAAATCCTCTCGCTCAACCCTAAAGCGTAGCACCAAAGAAAGGGAAATGAGGGTCTCATGCCTCGAATCAATATCCTTAGAAAGGCACAATAGAGTCCCCCTCAGAGATGGAAGAGAAGTGGTAGAGGTAGCCGCTCGCCAAAACAGGTCTTTTCGGCCAAAATAAGGAGATTTCCTCTACTCAGACGCTGGAGGCACATCTCTCTTTTTCATAAGAGGCAGCTCTGATGACCTCGGGACGACAGATTTCTTGCGAGAAGACATATAGCTAAAATAATAAGCATGACAAAGAGGAGTTAACTGTATCAAATTCAGAATATCGAAATTGAAGCAACACAAATTAATAAGAATTCAAATAGAATTTCGACATCAACATTTTATTTCCTCGAGTGTCCACAAGGTCAACACACGGCAATATATGGTATTATTCTTTATTACATCAGTTTATTCTTCCAAGTAAAGTATTCACTAAATTTGAATATTGGGAATTCATATGAAGCTCAATATTAGGTTTCACTATCCTCAGAGCCACAACAATCAATTGTTCGGTAACAAGGTTTATATATAATATGAGGGACTCATTTCCTCATACTTCGTTAGCAACAACATTTATTTTAGTTGCTCTACAAATTTCAAAACAAGCAAATAGTCGGAGGTTATGCCATAAATATTGTAGTAATATTCATGAATAAAGAATTTTATAAATTTAGAGGGCCATTTAATAAACATGATAAAATTCCTATAAATTATAGAGTTAATAGTGAAATTTTAAAAAACTTAAGGGAGCCATGGCCACCTTGGCCTGCCCCTCCTTTTGTTCTTAATTGCACATGGTGCTCCATCCTAGATGGGATTGTGTCTTCGGAACAGATGAGCATAGTCTCACATTGAGCATACTCACCTATACCTTTGACTTGATCCATCCTTGCTCAGACTTGGCCGTTTGATGGACATATTTAGGGTTATTTTAGAAAGATAGTTAAAAGTCATTTTTCAACTTTTAATTTATTTTGAGTCACATTATTTCTCTACTTTTTTACATGTATTTTCAAAAAAAATCAAAAAGTCAACTTTTAACCATCGTTTCAAAACAACCCTTATTTGAGCAGAATTATCGCCCACACAATCTTTCGTTTTTTTTAAATGAATGTAATTTATTTATATAAAAAAAATTTTAAAGGTAAATTACACTAACTTCTCTCTTTTTCTATATTTGTTTTTATCAACAAAGAAAGTAACATTTTTTTAATGCTAATAAAACAACCCAAAAAGTGAGCATGATTAAGTTTTGTTTGAATACATTAGGACCTTTATCAATTTTATTTACATAACACTTAATCTCTTGCTCATCAGTAATTTATTAGTCACATGAACAAAAAAAAAAATTAATGTACTAGTACTCGTCTCTTTCATATTGAAATGTTTATTTTAGGAAGGGGTGTCCGTGGACTAGAGGTGCTATTGGGGATAGTGGGACCAACCATGAATCCTACTCTAATGATCTGAACTATTTATTTTGTTGGACCATAGGTATAGTTCATTCATGAAAAAAATCAAATTGATTCGATAATCATATCCACATATTTGGATGACATTTGTTTGCAAAAAATAGACGACAAAGCCAATTTAAAAAATAGATCATTTATTTTTTTTAAGTCAAATCTAATAAAATTGTGAGTTATGATTGTCAAATTAATTTGAATATTTTTTATGGATGATCTACACACAGTCCAACAAAATAAACTATTTAGGTTGTCCAAACAAAATTTGTGGTGAACCCCATGAACTCCAACAACACCTCCAGTCCACAAAGTAGACTGGAAAGAAACCTATCCGTTTATTTTGTCAACATGTCAACTACATTAGTTCTGGTATGTTCAGTCTTACTGAAAAGAAAGTTGGTATATTTATGTTTTTAAACTTGTGAAATTTATTATATTTTTTCTAAAATTTAAGAATGATCGGTGTAAGTTATCCTATAAATAAATGTTCATAATTTAAATATATACTGTAAATTTAAATGTGTTATGAAGTGAGAAATACATTCGTATAAATATACCCTATATTATTTTAAAATATAAATGTTTTTCTAGTTTATTTATTTAATTTTTGTGAGTATGTAGCATGGATGATGTTTTGGTTAGGTTGTCCTTTCTTGTCCTCTCGCCATCCCAAGTATTGTTGAGCATGTGCTACTCTGCCTAAAAACCAAAAAACATGTTCATATTGGGGGCCAATGTCCATTATTCCTTGGCTCTTGTTGTTTTGTTTTCTGTGCTTCGTTTGGTGTGTGCATGTAGAGATTACTAAACAAGTGCAAATTTTATATTCTACAAAAGGTTTTGTATGTGGTATTTTCAAGGAAACAATTTGGGAGTAAATCTAGATAAAGAGATTGGAATCTTTAATTTGTTATCAAGTACAAATGTGGAAGTGTAATTAATGTGATGGAGAATAGTGTGAACTTGGTTTTTTCTTTTCTAAATATGAGCTTAGTGCATTTTAATACTTGTCTTGTATTATTTCTCTAGGCCTTCGTTTGGCATGCCAAAAAACTTAACTTTTTGATTATTTTAGTTATAAAATGATAAAATATGTTAAAAAATTAATAAGATAAAATGTCATATCTAAATCATAATCACTTCATTTTTTCTCTCACAAAAGTCAAAAAACTTAACCCAAACGAGACTTTTTAGCCCCATGTAAAAATAGTCAAAAAATCAAAATGTCAACCCACATTCTAAATGAACCCTAAATTACTTAAATTTAATTTATATAATTTAAATATTCTTCTATTCATAGTCAATTAGTTTTGGGTTGGATATCTCAAATAATTTTAACATATTATCAAAATTGAATCTTGGATGATCTTTAGGGGAGCAAGTTTCCATCCGAGACATTTATCTTGTCTTTCAGTCATGTGACAGGGTCAATTAGTTTTGTGTTGAATATGTCTAATAATTTTAAGGGATTGTTTGAGAAATGTTAGATTAGTGTATTTTTGATTTTTTATATTAAAAAAAATGTAAAACGTGAGTTGGAATTAAAGTGATATGGTAGAGAGATAATATGATCTAAATAAGATGATTGTAATCCAAATAAGATAATGTTCGCACATGCCAAACAAACCCTAAGATAGCATAACGCATGGTTGATCTTAAAATGACAATGCAAAGTTGAATTTTGATATATTATTGTCAAAATGATATAACTTGGCAATCATGCTTTAATGGTATAAATGTTTTTTTTTTTTTTTTCTCACCAAATATTAAATAGAAATGATATTTGCGGACCCTACTATAAGAGATACTAGGCATCCCCCTCCCCCCAAAAAAATATATCTTCAAAAATACCCAAAAATGAAATGTATAATAATAAGATTTATTCAGAACGTGACTCACATCACACCGAATTTGAATCTACACCGTATATTTCATTTTTGAGATACATAGCTTCTTTTTTTATCCTTTGGTAATTTCTAAATTTTGTATCAAATTTGATACTGTCCCAGTTTGGGGCAGGGACTTCTTGTATATCATGAATTAATAGTAGATACTCCTAAGTTGTGTTCTATGTTATCTGTAATTATAATTATAAGTTACCTAAAAATTCAAATAATTACTCGTAAATTTATGAGTTAACTAGACTAAGATCTTTTCAACTATTAGCGAATATCACTTCGACCCCCTATTCTATGAACATGTGCATTTTGACCCGTTCAACTATAAAAATATATTACTTTCACCCTGTACAGACCATCTTCAAAGGGGGTGTATTTATATGATTTTCATAATTGAATGAGTCAACATGTGCAGATCCATAGTCAAAATGATATTTGTTAATAGTTGAGGGAGTCTTGGTGTAATTAACCATAAATTTATTCAAAAACTTAAATAATGGTCTAGATGCATTTTATATATGGATCCAGAACACACAAGTTCAATTTGAGCCACCACCCTCCTTCATTCTGGGTAAATTTCTGGTTCAATTTTTTTAGGTTCAAAACTATACTGCTTTGGTTGAATTAGGCCTACTACTACTACTTGCCTAGTTCATTTGTTGCCTATGTTAGGAGCAGAGCAGCCTCAAGACTGGACATATTGATCGGGTTAAAATATTCACTCTCTGAATTAGTACTTCAAATGGCTTGAATCAATCAAGGAATGGTTGCTTTCCTTGCATAAACAAGCAATGCAGGCATATATGTTCTATTTGGTTCACTAGAACGAGATTGTATGGAAGAGAATGATAATTTTTGAAGCTTCTCTATAGAATGATCATTCCCTTACAATAGTGAATGATAATTCTATTTGCATTGAATTTTTTCATTATTATTTTTGTCAATCAAACATAGAAATAAATTGTATTTTAATGAAATAATTATTCTATTTCACTCCATCCAATGAACTAAACATTAGCATGGGGCTTGTGCTCTGTAGGTGTCCCCTTGAAATAGATACAACATTGATCTTCCTATACCCTTCTTTGTGGTCGCAAGAAACTAGTACATGAAGGCGACTCAGGCTTAATTCATATTCATAAGGACCATAATGTAATTTTCAATGAGTAAGAGTTGGTCTAATGGATGAAATACTCTTTTATTGAGTGACTGTGAAGAACAATTTTAATGAACTCAAACAGATCAGACTTAGGCTAAGTGGACAGCATCAATGGTTCCAATGACACCAAGTGCCCTGATTTTCTGATGTTCAATTTCCCTCGCATTAGCTACTCTGCATGACTTACCTTCCACAAAAAGACCTAGAGAGGAAGGATATCGAGGCAAAAGATATTCCAATGCCCTTCTACTCATTGGATTATATAAGAATTGCGAGAAACCTGAATCTCAAGACATAATTTAATGATTAAGAGCACATTGGGAGTAGAAAAACGGAATAATTTGAGAAAAAGGACCCGTGCTGTTGGATATCGAACCTTTTGTATGGGTAAATAAATCAAATTGATCTAGATCACCAACAGTGCTTAACCAAAAAAAAAAAAAAAAGGGAACAGTAAAAAAAAATATTGAACTAATTCATGACATATATTACGCATCAGATTTTTGTTCCCCTTTCAACTTTTTTTTGACTCTCTGTAGCAACGGAGTTCACATGTAGTTACCCATCCTGATACCGGTGTCTATAGCAGGTTGGAAGCCTTCATTAGTAGCCTTGGAGTGGTAAACATAAAAAAGCTCGGAGACTATGCCAGTGAAGACAATGAAAGCAGCCCCAGCCCCAAAAACTCCCTTACTCAAGGTTGCACAAAAACGAGAAAGATCCGACTTTGCAAACTTGTCCTTAGTGTGGTATGCATTTCTCACTGAACCGCCCAGCAAGCAAACCTCAGCAATAAAAAATGTCACCCTGAAAAATATCAAATTGGCAGAATTTTGTTTTTTATTTTATTTAATATTTAGGAAAGAACATGTTTCCATATTTCCATATCAAGACTCTTGAAATTGTAAATCTTTAAAAAAGAAATGCATACCAGCAAGTGACAAATAGCACGATGGCCCATACCCTGGAACGGCCAGGTCTCAAAGCCATCCCACAGCACAAGCATCGAGTTGCAAGCATTATAAGGAGCTGACTAACCATGAGTAATACCAATGAGCCCACACCTAAGCCGGTTGCATAATTTGAATCATAAACACAATGAAAGGTACTACCATCTGCATCTGATTTTAATGATGCCTGTCAAAGAAGTCAGCAAGTCAATAGAGTAGGGTCAGCTTGCTGTAATAATTTAATTCGATTAAACCTACTACACATCTTATCTTGTGGCCCGAAAAAATGTAATTAAGAGAGAGTGAATCCAAGAAATCCCATTGTTTAGATAGAAAAATATCAATTGACTAGATCTAACTCTTCGTTATTTGCCTTCTCCTCCATTTTGATGTTTGATGTCAGATTGGCCCAAAGCATTTTCTTTATTATTACTATTTCTAATTTCCTCCGTCTCGTTTGGCAACATTTCGTTTCAGCCAAAAAATTAAAATGTCACTATAAGTAACAGTAAAAAAATGCTTTGAGCCAATCTTAGACGTCAAACATCAAAATGGAGGAGAAGGCAAATAATGAAGAGTTAGATCTAGTCAACTAATATTTTTCTGTCAAAAGCATTGGATTTGTTGGATTGTTTCTCTCTTAATTACATTTTTTTGGGGGCACACGGTAAGATGAGGCAACTTATAAAGAACTTCATCTGACCATATCTTTCCATTTCTGAAACAACTCAAGAAAGCTTTTCAGAGATACAAATATAAATAGTGTTTCCTCCTCACCCAAAAATAATATTAAAAACACCCTTTTCACTTCCTGAATTTCCTAAAATCTAGAATTCTAATTGAATTAGTTTTTCCTAAATTTCCACTTCAACAAACAAATACCTTCCATCAAAACAATCCAACGCAACTTTAAATTTAGGCACCCTATCTGCATCCGGCTTCATTTTTAATTGAAGCCAAGAGATAGATAAATACAGACACATTGATCCCTACACTAGTTCAGACATGTTTCCAATTATAAGTAGGTGAAAAGGGAAGAGAAGCAGAGGTCATTCAAGGGTCGCACTATGTGTACAAGTATGTGTCAACTTCACCGCATTAAATTGATGGAAAAAAAAAAAAAGAGTAAACTACCAATAGGTCCCAATAGTCAGACTTAGTTTTCAGGCAGTGGCTTTGGTCCAGTCCAAGATCGGACTGGACCATGCTATTGGGCCCGTGGGGACCATCACGGGTCCCGTTTTGATAATTCGAACCGTTCAATGTGTAGAACTCGTCGAGTACTATATGCCTGTAAAAAATCATGTTGATCAGATATCGATAGCTATGTAAACAAAACAGTTTTTTATCAACCGTTAATTGTTTCACCGTCCATTTTTTTTTATACAAAACTGATTTGATCACATAGCTATGATATCCGATCAATTTGATTTTCTAAAGATATGTAGTACTCGACGAGTTCTACACATTAAACGGTTCGGATTATCAAAACGAACCCAAAAATGGGCCCCATGGGCCGAACTGGACGGGTCCAATCTTGATCACAGTAAAATTATTATTAAAAATAATTTTTTATGACGATTTTTTATATATATCGTTAAAAATTTATAGTAGTAAATTTTTTTATTACGATTTTTTTAAATTGTTGCTAAATCGTATAATTATTGAGTTTTTTTGTGACAAATTTTTAGAATTATTGTTAAAGTTGAAAATTAGTGACATTTTTTTGTGCTAATTTTTTTAAACTGTTGCTAAATTTATAATTACTGATATTTTTTGTTACAAAAAATTCAAACTGTCGTTAAAAATTAACAATTACTAATTCTTTTTAGGATAAACTACCAATAGGTCCTAATAGTTGGACTTAGTTTTCAGGCAGTGGCTTTGGTCCAGTCCAAAATCGAACTGGACCGTGCTATTGGGCCCGTGGGGGCCCATCACGAGTCCCGTTTTGATAATTTGAACCGTTCAATGTGTAGAACTCGTCGAGTACTATATGCCTGTAAAAAATCATGTTGATTGGATATCGATAGCTATGTGAGCAAAATAGTTTTTTATCAACTGTTAATTGTTTCACCGTCCATTTTTTCTTATACAAAACTGATTTGATCACATAGCTATTGATATCCGATCAATTTGATTTTTTAAAGATATGTACTACTCGACGAGTTCTACACATTGAACGGTTCGGATTATCAAAACGGGCCCAAAAATGGGCCCCATGGGCCGAACTGGACGGGTCCAGTCTTGATCTCAACTTGAGACAAGCTAGACCTTAGTTTTCATCAAATCCTATTGAAAATAAGTCTTGGTAAAATTGTTGCTAAAAATAATTTTTTTGTGACAATTTTTTATATATATCGCTAAAAATTACCAATTAGTGACTTTTTTTGTCATGATTTTTATAAATTGTCGCTAAAACTTACAATTAGTGACATTTTTTTATAACAAAATTTTCCTATAAGACCTATTAGACAATAAGTCCACTTATTAGGATCTACACATAAGTACTTAAAAGTTTTTGAGTTAAATGTGACCCCATCATGCTGAATGACTTTTTTATGAATAATTTCATCTATTTAAGGTTGGCTCGATGTAATTCTAGTTTGTGGGGGTGTCCATAGAAGTTGGTGGCTGTGGAAAGCCAGAATTGCTATTTGTTCATCATAACAACTACATGTATATGAGTAATGTTATGGTAGGGAAAACAATGTTTTGCATAAATAATTCATGTAACTGACTAGTTGGAATAAAGACTTGCTCAGTGGAGAGACACTTTGATATCCAAGCATAACCAAATATAATATATACATACACAAAATGAATTCAACCAACCATGAATCTAGAACCCACAACATTGTATTGAATCAACCATGAATTAAGAACCTATAAATGGAAACCCACAAACACATATCAAGAAAAATACATAATTATGCAATTATGTAGGTATATAAAATTACGAGGAAATAATTAGAGAGAGAGAGAGAGAGAGAGAGAGAGAGGAAATGACTTTTGCAATCCTAAACTCAGCAGCAACAGCAAGAACAAAAGCAATGAGATCAAAGACAAAAACAACCACTAAAAGCAGAGTTGTTGTTGAAGCCATCATCAGCAGCAATCTTTGTTTCCACTTGTTCTCTAACAAAAGCTGTGTTGTTAAAGGTGTGTTTGTACCCTATTTAGCAATCTGATCCTAATTCGCCTGCATTTTATTTTTTTTTCTACGTCATTATTAGTACAATTGTTTTCTTTTTAAGTCAAACAAGGCCGTTAATGGTAGCGTGATTTTCCATGCTCTTTCATTTTCAACGACACAACACATACATCCACATTAGCATTGGATATACAGGATGGATAATGCTACAATACAAATCCTTGAAAAATGATGTATCATATGCAAGTTACGATACTTTTGTTGTGTTAGATACCATAGTGTCATAACTAAATCTTTTTTTTCTGTCATAACTTAATAGATCATAAATATCTTTTAACCATAACAAAAAAAAACTTTTTGATCATAACCAAAATTACTAAGAATCAGCACCACAATATGTTATAACTAAGAATCATAATCAAATATTACTTGAGGCACAACTAAAGACTTTTTCGGTTATGACTAAACTAACAACAACGTTAGTTCATAACTAATACCACAATGAATCATAACCAATACCACATGTTATAACTAAGAATCATAATCAAATAATATTTGAAGCATAACCAAAAACTTTTTCTGTTATGACCAAAATAACAACACTAGTCCATAACTAATACCGCAATAAATCATAATCAACACCACAACATCACAAAAATCATAATTAAAACATATACTAAACTTTTTTCAAAATGTGTACTATAGAATTTCTATTAGGCGTTTTGGTATATGCTCTAACACTATAAAATAAGAATGGAAAAGAAAGACGATAACCATATGCTTTCTCTCTCTAAAGTGGTCATCTGTTATGCACTAACACCAAACAGGGCAAACTAATTGAGAGGACAAACTAATTCGGTTGTTCTTGTTTAATAATAATAATAATACTAATAATAATATTGGTTCCAAACCAGTCCCAGTCCTAGTACTTACCCCAGATCATTAATGCTTAAAACCTTTTCCAGTCGATCGACTGGTCAATCCTAAATTTTTTCAGTCATCCGGGACAAATTTAAAATATTTTCATGATACACTTTTTCATTATGTGCAAGGAAGTGTAAAATTTTGAAAATTCAAATTTAAATTTTTGGTGTTAATTTTTTTCAAATTACATTCTAACTTTTCCACCAAAAAACTAACTCCAAGAAACTCAACCAAACAGAGCTTGGCTTTAGGAAGACAAGTTGACAGTTGAAGGATAAACAACTTCCAAGGGACAGAGAGACTTCTATACATAAAAGTGACAATCTTGATCATATAGAAGCTAGATCAAGATTTGAGCCTTTAAACTATTTCAAAATATTTTATCTTTTATTTTAACAGAAACTGAAAGCACAGAGGGAGTCCATGCTGCTATGATTTCGATCCACAGTCACATTTCATATTATTTGAAGCAAATTCATGAAATGGTGTCGACAAATTCAAACAAAATAATTGATGAAATACCATCTTGTCCGCCAGAAAATAGCAATATAATCATTCATAAGCAAGCACCATTTAACCGAGTACAAGTTTATGTACAACAAATTAAAAGCAATTTACAATGTCATCACTCCATCGCATAGTCTGTTATTCAAGTTCACCACAATCACCACAAAGATTAATACGTAAAAAATATATATATTATGAAATAAAATAAAAAAGAGATGAAAGAACATGTGCCCTTTCCAAAGGAGTTCACTTGTGGTAGGTCCCCATCCTGATGCCGGTTTCTCTAGCAGGTTGAAAACCTTCATTATTAGCCTCAGAGTAGTAAACGTAAAAAAGCTCAGAGACTATGCCGGTGAAGACAATGAAGGCGGCCCCAGCCCCAAAAACTCCCTTTCTCAAGGTTGCGCAAGAGGGAGGATGATTCGACAGCACAGACCTGTACCTAGTGTGGTAGGCATTTCTCACTGAACCCGCCAACAAGCAAACCTCAGCAATAAAAAATGTCACCCTGAAAAATATCAAATTAGTAGTTTTTTTAAATATTGGGGAAAGACACATGAAATTGTAAATATAAATTAAAAAAAAAAAAAAAACATACCAGCAAGTGATGAATAACGTGATGGCCCATACCCTGGAACGGCCAGGTCTCAGAGCCGTCCCACAGCACAAGCATCGAGTTACCAGCATTATAATGACCTGACTAGCCATAAGTAATAGCAACGACCCCACGCCCAAGCCGGTTGCATAATCTGAATCATAAACGCAATAGCTTCCGTTTGCATCTGAATAGTATGAAGCCTGTCAAAGAAGACTGCAAGTCAATAGAGTGGCATCGACTTGTAGTAATTTAATTCTATTAACCAACTAAAAAGAGCCTACCATGTGGCCAAAAAAAATGTAATTAGGAGAGACAATTAAAGAATCCAACAAATACCATGGTTTTAGATACAAAAATACTAATTGGCTAGATCTAACTCTTCATTGTTGACTGAATTGTCCTCTATTTTTTATGTTTGATGTCTTAGATTGGCTTAAAGCATGTTTTGTACTGTCACTGTTTCTAATTTCTTAAGTTAATAGCCAACTTATAAAGAACTTCCTAATACCATATTTTTCCATTTCTGAAACAATTCAAGAAAGCTTTTCAGAGATACAAATAGTGTTTCCTCCTCATCCCAAAAGAAAAAAAACCTTTCACTCGCCGAATTTCCTAAAAGCTAAAATTATAATTGAATTTTTGAAAGATATAGCCGGAACTGCAAAGTTTTTCTTAAAATTTTCCACTTCAACAAACAGATACCTTCCATCCCATCAAAACAATCCAACCCGACTTTAAATTGGGCACCCTATCCGAATCCGGGTTCATTTTCAATTGAAGCCAATAGATAGATAAATACAAACACATCCTAATAGTAGTTCAAACATGTTTCCAATTATAAGTAGGTGTTGGGATCTGGGATCCCTCTCAGGATGTCCAGAACAAACCGCAGACAAACAAATTTAACGTGATTCAGTCCAATATCTACGTTAACGAGAGAGAAATCAATAATCATTATATCAATGGAAAGATTATAGAAAGATTATAATGGAGGAAGAGACTCTCTCACTCAACTCAACACTCAGCTCTCCTCTCACACCGTGGGAGCTCCCTCTCTGCCACAGAGGGTGTCTGGGATCCAGGGATTCCAATAATAGGTGCAGGGGAGAGAGGCAGAGGTCATTCAGGGGCCATGCTTGGTGTACGAGTATTTTTTATGTATTTATAAGTTTTGAGTGGAATTTTTCATGTGACCCCATTGAGCTGAAATAATTTTTATTTTGTGAATAATTTCATCTATTCGAGATTGGTTTGATGTAATTCTAACTTGTTGGGGGGGATTGAATGACCCCTTCAGACAAAATTCCTAAGAGTGTCGAGAGAAGTCGGTGGGTGTGGAAAGCCAAAATTGTTATTTGTTCATCATAAAAACAATCTTCTGCATAATTAATGTAACTAAGGGAAATTATTCAATATTCTGGAGTAATACGTGTCTGTATTTCCTAATCAAACATCATTCAATATGTACTCTCTAATCACTCAACACAATACTCCACCTATCTATTTTTCCATCAATCATAATACTACGGAATATCGTGTCCAGTGAATAATTACACTTGTTGGGTTGAATTGAAACAGTTGGGTTGGATAACCATATTATGTACACAAAATGAATAGAACCAACCGTGAATCAAGAACCTATAAATAAAACCCACATACACATCACAGCACATATGACATATCACTGGATGGTTGAATAATTCAGCTATGTAAAAGTGATCTTTGGGTCTTGGCTCCATTAGGGTCTAGCCCAGAACTCACCCTTATGCGATTGCGCCATTTTTTTATTTTTTTTTATTTTTTACATATTTGTGCGTGTAAGAAATTTTAAAAAAAAATAAAAGGAAAAAGAGAGAGAAGGAAGGAGAAGGAGGGAGAGAGAGAGAGAGAGAAACTGACTTTAGCCCTCCTATGCTCAGCAGCAACAGCAAGTGCAAAAGCAATGACATCAAAGACACAAACAACCACCAAAAGCAGAGTTGAAGCCATCAGCACCAATCTTTTCACTTGTTCTTCTAACACAGAGGAGAGAGAGAGAGAGAGAGAGAGAGAGAGAGGCAGTGAAATTAAACACTTGGGAATAAAAATGATAACAGATGATAACAGATATAGAGCAAATAAACAAAAAATAATGGGTTTGGTGATGAGTGAAAGAGAACAATTGTTTAATGCAGTTTATGTTTACAACTTATTATTAAATAGAAATAATTTTAAAAAAATTAATTATCTAAAAATTGAAAAAATATATATTTTTACCTTCTATTTTTTTTATTATTAATTTTTAACTTACAGTAAACACTCAACTAGCGGAAGTGAAAAGCTTGGTGGGTTGTACGGAATTTGATTGATTGTGTAGCGTTGTGTGTAGTTGAGGAAGTTAAGTAACAAAAAATTGTAAAAGGAAAGAGCTTATAGTTGAAGGAAGAAGCTTATTGTAAAGGAAGTAGTTCCAACTTCTAAGCTTGTCTCCTCAGATGTGGTACTGTTGGCGTGATATTCAATGCTCTTTCATTTTCAACAACACAACACATCTCTATATATATTAATGTGGGTATGGTTGGTTTGAGAAGTGGAATCGTATTTTAAACTGGGTTAAAAAGTTTTGTTTAAGAATAATTTTTTAATTTTTTTAACTTTTTATAAAAGAAAGAATGTAATAATTATAAATTAAATGTGATATTTTATTTTATTAAAATAAAAAATTTATTTTATTTTTTTATACTATTTTAACTAAAATATCCCAACCATAACTTCCCAAACCGAGGCGATGTTGTGTATGATATGCTCTTGCTAATAAAATAAAACAATAATGGAATAGAAAGAAGAAGAACCATATGCTCTCCCTCATTTACTCTAAAGTGGTCACGTGTGATGCACTAACACCAAATAGGACAACTAGTTGGGCTATCCTTGTTCCAAAAATAAAAATATTAAAGATAATGAGAAATGTTTGTTAAAAAAAAAATTTGGGTTGTCCAAATCCCAATCACGGTCCTAGTCCTAATCCCAAACAATAATGATACAGACCACTAAAATATCACCACTAACATCACTATTAATGATGTGGTAAGTCAAAAAAAACAAAAAAATAAAAAATTAAGACACAAAACACATGTGGAGCTTATTGCTACATCCCTAGTGCAACCACTAATTAGTGGTCTGCATCATTTTTCAATCCCAAATAGGATGGCAATTTATCTCCTCTCTCACTCCATTTCCTATAAGCTTTTTATATCTCAATAAGATAACACTGTTTTTTATCCCTTTTGTTTCTGAGAAAATTGTTGAAAAATACAACTTAAAGAGTTTATCCCAATATATCTTAATAATTAGATTTAATTTTTATCAAATTTTATTTAAAATAAATCATCATAAAATCGTTATTAAAAATAATTTTTTATGATGATTTTTTATATATGTCACCAAAAATTGACAATTAGTGACATTTTTTTGTCACATTTTTTATAAATTGTTACTAAAACTTACAATTAGTGATATTTTTCAATGATAAATTTTTCAAACTGTCAGTGAAAGTTAAAAATTAGTAACTTTTTTTGTGATGATTTTTTTAAACTGTCGTTAAAATTTATAATTAATGACATTTTTTGTGATAAAATTTTCAAACTGTCGCTGAAAATTAACAATTAGTGACGCTTTTTAATAATATTTGATGAAAAATATCATTAATTATCATAAGATTTATTAGACAATAAGTCCACCTATTATAGGACCTACACGTAAGTCCCCCTATTTTTTGTTGGTGAGAGGTCTACCTTTATGAAATAGTTTGGTGAGAAGTCCTTTTATTTATTCTGAAGGCCATTTTGTTTCCAATTTTACCCATTAATTTAAATGTTGACTTTTCTTATCCTTTTCATTTGTTGACTATCTGTTCAAATTATTTTCTATCTGTTCAAATTTTTTGACTATCTGTTCATTTTTTCCCTTATCTGTTCAAATATCTGTCAAAATTTTATTATCTGTTTAATTTTTTTTTTTTTTTATCTATTGAAATATCAAGCCAAACCAAATTCTATAGAGCCAAATCAACTCCTTTCTGTTGCAATAACAAGCCCCTATCTGTTTCAAATTTTGAACAAATCTATCCTATTATTTGTTTAAATCTTATTATCTGTTCAAAATATATTTTCCTGTCTGATCAAAATTTTGAATAGATTTGTCCTATCTAGCAAATTTTTTTAAATCTGTTTCATCATCATCATCAACCTCATCAACAACAACAACATACACACAAAAATCATCAAAAATAAAGTGTGGGCCTCTTGGGCCCTAGGTAGTTCCAAACCCTCTTGTCTTCAACCACGGCAGCATTAGGCGACACCGAGAAGCAGAAGTCGAGTCTAGGAGTTTGAAGAGAGAGAGAGAGAGAGAGAATTAAGGGATTTTAACCGTGTGTATGATATATATTGTGGGGATATATTTTCTGAGTACCAACACGTGGCAAGGTGGCGCCGATATGTCAGCCGAGGTGCCACGTGTCCTGGTCATTATGCCGAGGTTATCTCAGAGTTGCTGAGGTTATCTCCGAAAATATCAGAATCCGAGATAAACGGATAAGGGACAAGAATCCTAGAATGAAGAGGAAACTTAGTCAAGATAAGGATAAAGCTCTTAGGGAGTTTATCTTTATCTCTTGAGGAGTCCAAAGTAAGTACTGAGCAGGAATCTATAGAAGTCAGGCTTCTACTAGGATTAGGATTGAGGTAACTATAAAAAAGAGGCACTCCCGTGGGTCTAAGGTAGGCAATTTATGCTTTGAGCAGTAAGTTTAGCACTTGATTATCTTTGAGAGATATACTAACTTGATCGTCGGAGTGCCCCCGGGTGGAAGAACCACCGCCGAAAACTCTTCTTTCTGTTACAGGTTAGCTGAAGCCATCTATTATGCCGGTGCTCTCTAGCTGATTACTAAACGGACAGTGTGATCAGAAAATCACTCTCACACACACATATATGTAGAGGTACTTTAGATATTTTGCACCACCATGTCTTTATGTACAAAGTGTTTTAAAGTGTGAACATGTAAATTAAAAAGATTAGACTTTGAATTTATGGATTGAGTGACTTTTGTGTTTTCTATTCTTAACTCAATTATGTTAATTAAATATATTATATATTTTAATATATGGTAGACTATTGATATATGTGTGTCATAGAAAAAGCTAAGCCCACGGTTGCTCAAGTCGAGCTTAGCTTGGTCTGGTTTATGGTTGAAGTTTAGTGAGTGTTCGAGAAATAGTAATTTTGGTTAGCTGTTTTTATTTTTTAGAGAAGACATGTAAAAAAAAATAAAAAAATAAAATGATGTGAGTGTTTTGTCTTTTTAATTATTTTAATCAAAAAATTAACTCCCCAAACAGGGAGTATTCCAGGTCAACACAAAATCACTTAGGGGCTCTAGAAAATGATAGAAGTCAAGGGTTAATTGCTCAGCTCACCTGGAACAAATTAACGAACGCCGTTATAATCGTACCACTATCAGGACACTTGAGAGAAATAGAAAAAATTGAATGGAACTAAAGATCTAAAATATTATTTCTTTTGTTAATTTTAATAATTAAAAAATATAGTTTTCTATCTATTTTATTTAATCGAAATAGATAAATAATTTAGATTAAAAACGAATCATAAGTTTAGAATTTAAATTGATAAAATTAAAATTATGAATTTATTTTCTTACAAGAATTAAACCTTAAGGCGGTGTTTGGAATGTGGATTTGGAAAAATGTGCGTGAAATATATTTTTTTAAGATTTTACTTATTTTTTTCTTTTTCTTTTCAAATTTCTAGCCAAATTCATACTCCAAACACAGTCTAAGTTTTCTTCTCTCTCTTTTTTTTTGTAATTTTTACATGCAGGTGGGAGTTAGGGAAAAAAAATTACAAACGCATGGAGGTGCAAGTATATCTGTGGTGAGGTGAGCTACAAATAAAAGGTTGTCGGGATGCAAATGTTTGCACCCCTTCATATGTTGATAATTTTTTTTCTCAACCATCACTTGTATATAATTTTCTTAAAAAAACAAAAATACCGAGAGTGCGAGTAATTCTCCCCTTTCTTTCTTTTTTTTCTTTTGTTTTTTTTCATGTGTTGGGTTGTCTGTCAATCACATGTCATGTGTGAGGAATTGGGATCCTCCCCTTGAGCCCCCTCCTTAATTCCCTCCTTGCAGGGGCCTTCGGGTCCACTTTGAGGCCCAGTTTTGATAATCCGAACCGTTAATATTTTTAGATTTATTCAGTATATCATACCTGTAAAAAATCAAATTGATCGAATATCATAAAGTATGTGTTCGGAAAATTGTTTATTAAAAAATAGTTTGTAGTCCCAATTTTCTGAACGCATACTTTCTGATATCCGATCAACTTGATTTTTTACAGGTATAATATACTGAATAAATCTAAAAATATGAACGGTTCGGATTATCAAAACTGGGCCTCAAAGTGGACCCGAAGGCCCCTGCAAGGAGGGAATTAAGGAGGGAGCTCAAGGAGGGGATCTGGACTCATGTGTGAGAGTCTTTTTTATCGTTTCTTTTTGGGTTGGATTCGATCTTCTTACCTTCCACGATGCTGCGCGTAAATATGATTCGATCTTCTAATCGCAACGATCGTATAATCTACGGCGCAAGGGTGTCTATGTCTTGAGTAATATTATTCCCATTTCACATAGATAATTTTTTAAGTCTTAAAAAATATTTAGGAGAAATTATAAAAATAAAATAAAATAAACTAGGACTTAACCCTTTTAACAAAATAAATCATAAATTTTTAATTTTATCGCTTTAAATTCTAAAATTTTAATTTATTTTCAATATAAATCATTTACTTATTTTCATGAAATAAAATTATGAAAAAATTAATATTTTAGTTATTAAATTCAATAAAAAAAATTATATTTTAGACATTTTATGTATATGTACTTTGAGTTTAATGATTAAAATAGTATCTTTCCATCGATTTTACTTAATGAAAATAAACAAATATTTAAATTGAAAATAAATTAAAACATAATGATTTAAATTGATAAAATTAAAAATCTAAGATTCATTTTATTACAAGACTCAAATCCTGAGATTTTTTTTTTATAATTGTTTCAAATATTTTTTTTTTCAAAAAAATAACCATTAATCTTTTTTTTTTTTAAGTTCAAACCCATAACTTTCTTATTTTAGGGCCAAAGACCTAATCAACTGCACTTTTAAATTAGGAATGAAAACGGATGAGATAGGGTGGAGTTTGTGGTGGTGTCCAATTCTTCATCTTGTTCAATTCGAGGACATGGTAGGATAATTTGTAACTCTTTAGAGCAACATTACAATCTATTTTGGCTATTTAAAGTACTGAAAAACTTGACCATTTTTTTTGCAACCTTTTTTTTTTTTTTTTTAGCTGCGCAAGAACATTACAATACTATCCTTTATTTTTTTCAAGCCAAAAAAAGTACACAAAAATACATCTTTTATTTTACCTAAAATAAGAACAGAACCTTTGGTGTGGAGTGTTGGCCTAAAATTTTCCAATGGTTCAGACTGTCCCATGATTTATCACAATACAATCTATGTTTGTATTCAAAATAACACAATTATTCGTGAATGACATGAATGTGTTTATAAGTGACGAGCACGTAGGTTAGAGGTTATATAGTTACATTAAGTTTAATGATTAAAATATTATGTTTTATTAATTTTACTTAACAAAATAGATGGATAATTTACATTGAAAACAAATCAATATATTAATATTTAAATTGATAAAATTGAAATTTTAAAATTTTTTTGGTTACAATGATCAACTCTTGCTTTTTTATTGTTTTATTTTTTGTTATTTTTCCTAATATTAATATTGTAAAACATATATTAAAACTTCATTTTCAAAAGCGTGCATTAGCCTCTGTCAAACTTAATCAAAACTAAGAGTACATAATGGAAAATTAAATTTTTTTTAATATCATTATTTTCAAAAAGTAACTCTTTTGTTTAGCTTATTTCAATTATTTTTATATCATAAACTATTATAAATAATAAATAAATAAACGAAATGCCATATAAATTCTCAAAAAACATAAAAATAAACAGCATAAACAGTCTTAATAATTTGCACCAAACCAGCCCAAGCCACACAACCTACAATTTGATATAGGAAACTAATATTCAATTATCATTACGCATGATTTCTGCAACTTTATTTAGATGGAAGAGATAATAATAAATAAAAAAAGCTAAAATATTTTACTTGGTTACTTAAAGAAGAGCAATTATTGAGGTACATGTATTTGATTCAAACATCTGGTCATAAAAAATAAATTAAATTAAATTAAATTTTAAAGTAGTTATACATTTATACAACACTCATTTTTTACAACCAAAAAAAATAAAAAAATAAAAAGAACGTACAACTATTTAAAATATATTATCAAAATCCAACAACATTTAAATTCCTTTTTGTTTGGACGACAACTATTTTCAATGGAAAACATTTTCAAATAATATTTTTCTATATTTAGTGATAGTAGTGATGGGACGAAGATGTAGGAAGTAGTGTCAATGGAAAACATTTTCAACTATATTTGGTGATCGCAGTGATGGTACAAAGATGTAGGTAGTAGTGTCATGGTGGTAATAGTTATGGGACAAAGATGGGAGGAAGTAATGTCGTGGTGGTGACAACAATGGTTATAGCGGTGGCGACAACAATGGCTATGGTGATCGCAACGTGGTGGCGGAGGTGAGATTGAAAGCGGCAATGTGATGACATAGTAAAATTTTAACTCAACAAATTTTTTACCTTCTAAAAGAAAAAAAAAAATTGCTTAGATAAACTTATTCTCTGTTAATCATGAAAATTTTTCATTAACTTTCATTTTTTATTATACTAAACGCAAAAATAAATAAATAAATAAATAAAATAAAATATTTTTTGAAAAAAAATTCGTCCAAACAAAGAAACAACACGTTAAAAGATAAGAATAACGAGGAACCAAGCTAGAAAAGAAGAGACAATAATCATCAAAAGCAAAACAAGAACAATAACAAAAACTCAGTCAAATCCATGTCTACTTTAAAAGTCCAGGTAGTGAGCACCACATGCAATAAAGCAATAGCAATTTCTAAGACACATTCAAAAACCCTTGAATAAATCAAAAATAGTAAATCACAAAGAATACCTTGCAGTAATATACAAATACAAACACAAATTGTTGAAACAGATGAGAACTACACTATCTGCCCACTACCCCATTATCCAATTTGGCTACACATCTCTGCCTCTGCAAAAAGAAAGACACAAACTTCATGTCTGAATTCAAATTTCGTTGGCACCAAGAAAAAAATTCACTATCTATAATACTGGCAACTGCTCTCTATAATTACACGCGGGTGTGTCACCTCTTCATTTACAAGATTAGCATATCCTGTGGCTTGAATACACATGGGATTGTAGCTGTGGTTTGTGTTCCTAAAGAGGTTCAAGTGATCCGCTTTTAAGCCTTTCCATCCGGGCCTGTAGCCCAGATAATGCCTTCTCATCCATAGGAAGAACTCCGCTCTGTACAGTGTTATCTGCATTAGCACGGTCCTGTGCATGAGAATTAGAGAGTGCGTGTGCTAAATTGCCGTTAATGTGCATTAACGGCCTGTTTCCGGAATCCAGGTTGTTCCCAGTAGCTGCTGCTAACTGGATGCTCTTCATTCTCTCTCTTATTGCATCCAAGGTCCCACTTGTAACCGCAGTCACTACATTCATTTTGGAACTCTTTCCATAAGAAACACAAAACAAACACAGAATAAAGCCAAACACAAAAAACCATCACGATAAAAGTTACCTCCGGGTGGAAAGTTATCGTTCCTTTGTTCACCCAAATACTGTCGCAGCTCTGAGTTATCAGATGTAAGTCCTCTTACCCTCTCATCTTCAACATAAGACGGCGGTAAACTAAAATTTGTGGGCTCAACTTTAGTGTTAAGAGATTTTGCATCACTTAGTGAATTTGTAAGGACGGGTGATAAGGGTGCAAACTTCGGGGAAGAAAGGTTTATGGCAGCTGGGGGAGGGGTTGGCATCGGTAAACTTGAAGGCGTCCTTCCTGCTGCTGCATTCTTCTCCATCTGCAATAAAGAAAAAAATAATATCACATTAACTCCAAATGTCATCATTAGTTAGAACATTCTTTTTTTTCTTTTTTCTTTTTTGTGGATCAACGACAAAGAATTTTAATGATAAATCAAAAAGAGACGAGGATGAGGCATCCTCTACAATTAAGAAAAACAAAGGAAGAAAAATACATAACCCAAACAAAGTTGTTTAACATAACCCAAATAAAGGAAGAAAAATACATAACCCAAACAAAGTTGTTTAACATAACCCAAATAAAGGAAGAAAAACACATGATCCAAACAACAGAACATTCTATTGTGAAAGGTGTTTAACAAAAACCTGGACTAAACCATCTCTAATGTATGTTCGGAATGCCTCGCTAGCATTTTGAAGCTGAGAAAATATATCAACCTATAATAAAGGCAAAAAACATTAGAATCTAATGAATTCATTAAATAAGTAGAAAGCTTTAGACAGGAAAATATATCAATGTCGTTCAAAGAAGCCCTAATTGTAAGAATGCCTCTACCTTGGGATATAATTGAGTGATGCGGTATAATTCATATAAACCAATAGTGCAAGTTTGCTTGTCACCGATTTTCTTGAAAATTGCAGCAAGCTCTTGCTGTAAAACACAAAATCCAAGGCAACTATATCAGGCATACAATACTACAATCAAGACCAGTCAGCTGAAACAAACATCTGAATATTAAATATTGCAGAGGCCACCATCATAATACCTTCAATTGTGCATCTGCAGAGTGAGTGGCAGGTGTTGGGTTGTTGGTTGTTGAATCGCCCCAATGTGTTTGGCCAACAGGTCCGGACGGAGTCAACATTCTTGCCGCAGCCAGAGTCTGGTAGATTACAAGAAAAGGAAAAATATAAAAATATTTATAAAAAATAAAAATAATAAAAAAACCCACAAATAAAAACATATTCAAGTATATGCTAACAACCACGGTACCTGAAGATTAAGATCAATATAGGCAAGAATAATAGGCTGAGGTTCCATGTCTATTGGAACCATGGAAAGATGACCCTTGATTGCAGTCCCACGAAGTTTAACGAGCTCATGTAGAACAGTTTTAACCATACGCAATGGTTTGTCATCGGCTCCAGCTCTTTCAGAAATTCGTAAAATAAAAGGCAACCAAAACGGAAGAAATTCCAATCAGTTCATAATATCGATCCTTACCGACAAGAAATCATGACATATACATTATATTTCAATGATAATACTATAGAAGGAAAATACTCGGGACCCCCATTTTGGGGGACCCCCATGACCACCAAATGATTGTGATTGGTCGTGTGTATTTGTTTTTTGTTTTTTTTCCTTATCTCTGACACGTGTGGGGGTCATGGGGGTGGAGTGTTTTTGGGGATCTGTATCATTTCTGATTATAAAAATGGATCAATAGATACCTTCTCCTGATTTCTTCCATCCCCAATTCCTGCAGGTATATGTGGATACTTTGAAGGATACGGTCAAGGTCAACCTCATATATAGTACTTTGAAGAACCTGCAACACAGGGAAGCAAAGCTGACATAAATAAAACTGCACAAGGAAAAAGCAATATCAATGGCAGAAATGTTCTCAGGCAACATTTTTTTTTCTCAAAAAGAGTTATTTTCAGAATAAAAAATAGGTCCATATAAACTTCCCTGAACAATCATTTTAATAAGCCAATCATGTGAAGTGTCTCTAAGTTATAAATGCCCAAATATTACATATTTCCTTCGATAGACTATCAATTAATCTCTCCAAGCTCCAGTTTCAATTTGAACCACATGCTTTAAATTTTGCTAGTGCTTTCTAAATGTACTGATTTGAGGGTTTAAACTAAGAAAAATGATAAATGAAGGGGGATGGGAGGAACATGGAGAGAAAACCTCTGGCAATATCAGGTGAAGTTAAATTCACTAAACTAAGAAGAACTAGATATAACAAGAAGTTGGAGGCACATTGACATAATTATCAAAGTTTGGAAGGCCTAAATAGAAAAATTAAAAGTTCAAGTTTATATTAAAAATGAAAGCAAAGTTGGAGGTACTAATTTATACTTCGTTTAATAACATCAAAGAAAATAGATTACCCAATTTTCTTGGATGTTGTAAGCTGCTGTCCAATTAAAATGGGGAGTTTGTTTAATAGGATTGATGGAAACTAAAGAAGAGGAAAGGAAGAATGATGGAAATGAATGTTTAGGTGAGGGGTGAGGGGTGGCTTTACATGTTACCATTAATCCTTGCATATTAATATAGGTTGTAAGGGAAGGAATGTAAAAGAAAGGGTTCATCCTGTTGCATTTCTGTCAACTTCTGGATAGAATGGAAATGGGCTGCTAGGTAATGGGTTGAAAATGAATGCCCATTCAAGCCTTGCATTCCCTTTCTCTTGTTTGATATGTCTTAGATAACTAGAATAGCCATTTTATTGGAATGATTATTCCAACAAAAAGTGTGAATACCTATTCCTTCCTCCAAGCTAAGTAATACGCATTCCATTCTATCATGAAATCAATCTAATACAGATTCATATCGGCAGCAAAACAGTGTAACGAAAATAGCATTCCATTCTATTCAACCTTGTATTCCATTCACACTCTCATTCCATTCATACGTACCAAACATAACCTTTTACTCATCCACATTCCTTCCTAAATAAGAGTACGAACTCTCACCATCAACTCCCATTTCTTTCCCTCCTTTCCTTCCTTCAACTCCTCCAGCCTACCAAAAGAAGCAATAACTTCATTACCCCGGATATTAACCATAAACACTAAAGATACCCAGTTCCAAGAGGAGGAAAAAATGATGCAAACTACTTGTCTTCCATTTGAGACTCTCACACAACTTCCATAGATAAGATAATTCTTCAAATTAATGACAAGGCCAAATAAGTGGAAATAGCATCAAGCCAGAAACTTACTTTTGTGAGCTTGATCAAACATTTGACAACCAAATCAGAGAACTTCTGATTTCTAGAGGCAAAAGACTCATTTAATGCTGGTGATGGCCACCTTGAGGGGTCCAATGGACGTAAGAGATTAATCAGGACAACAAATGATGATGTCCGTTCTGCATTATCCTGCATTGGCAATATGTACTCAATATACAGATACAACATACTCCAATAAGAATAATACCAAATAGGTGCTCTATGAAATAAACTTGCCAGAATTTTCAGCATCAAAACATTCAATGCTTTTAGAAGTTGGCTGCCATCATCCATCCGGGGAACCCTATCATCCAAGAGCCAAAGCAGAAGCTCAGTGACGAGACTGTCAAGAGTACTCTCCTTCACAGCATGTGCAATCCGTTTATTTTGAAATATCTGCAACAAATGAATCACAATGAACAGAGACAAAAAACACAGGATATATCTTGCATCAAAAGTTTCTCAAATTTCTCCATCTTATGGCAATCAAATGAACTATCAAACAGAAAATGCACAGATGGATAATAAAAACTACCTGCATTAATGTGTTCAGGACATATTTACATGACCTTGAAGAGGCACCTGTGAGACTAAAGTCAAATGTCTTGGCTACCTGTAATAGATAAAATAGTTGATGAGATTTTGAATTTTTATAAATATTATAACATTAAAAAGCCAACTGAGGTCACATCAAAAAAGAAATGTGCCTCACTGCCAAGATCAAACAATTGTTACCTTGTTAGCTAAGCACGAAACAAGTCTATCAGCATCTTTCACAACATCATCCATTGCACTTCCTTCAGGATCGTTGGTTGCCTGGGCTAACTCATGGCAGACAACTTTCATTCCTTCAACAGACTACACCATAACACAATACTAAAAGTCAGGGTTGAGAGAGAAAGAAGGGTGGTAAAAGGGAGAGTAAGAAGCACAAAGATTGACTATTATCACTTTACATTCGAGTCCAGTAAGACTGACTATTATCATTAAGGCCAAGTTTGGGAAGACTAAATAAGTGCACTTTTTGACTTTATTGTATTATGTGTAGAAAAAGTAGAGAGGAGATGTTGATTGATGTGACCCAAAAAAGATAAAAAGATGAAATAAGTGCACTTTTTTAAGTTAGCCAAACTTAAATTTACAACTGAACACGAAAATAATCACTTTATATTCGAGTCCAACTCGTGACAAGGGAAACAGTTGCATGCACATGCACTCCTTTCCTTTTCTTTTCACTATAATTTTCATTGAGTCATTCCACTGCAGACCCAAGGCCATTTGAATTTGAAGCCAAAAGAGAGCCTTGGGGTACACTCACTTTTGCAATTTTGTCTAGGCTCTTAAAGCTAGAGCTATGAGACCGACCCTTTCTCATTGAACTCGTCGGATTCTGAATCAGCAGCTCCAACTTAGCAGAAGGGGCACATTCTCACCCCTTAATCAACATAGGGCCCGCAACTTGTGCCCTTTTTGGTCTGATTCAATAAGGCTCTCATTGAGGCCTTACTTAAAAGGGCCTCTCAGCCCCAACTAATCCACCATCACCGTGGATGTTGATCACTTGAGAATTGAAGTAACACAAAAGACAAGGAGATCCTCAAATAATTGGACAACCATATATAGTGCATACAATGGTAAATGTTGTTTCAAGGACTCTGCTCCTCGCATGAGAAGAGTTTGGCTCGACCTATAGGCTCACTGACATCAATTTCAAAAGAATAAATAAAATGATAAACGGAATCAAAGAATGATTAGTAACTTGTTTCTATTTGTTTACAACTTACTTTCCCCCATTTTCTGCAAGTAATTTATTATTATTTTTCCTTAAAGTAATTATTATCACATATTGTTTACAATTTGGATGGTCAATAGTGCAGTGGGATTTTCAAGACATTCTACCAAAATTTTTTATTTACTGTCCATTCATCATAGGTTTTGCCATACACTTGTGTCATCAAATCAGCAGTTATCTAGATGGCTCAACCAAGTACACCTTAAACTAACACACGCGCACACACACACAGAAGGTACTCAAAAAAAAGGAGTATATTATGCATCACAAAAGATATTCACATCATACAGGCTACAGCTGAGTAGGCATAATTGCACAGCTACGCATTATCTGTTTCATGCAATAATAGTCAGGAACCCAGTGGACTCTTATAGTATTAGCTTTTGTCAAGAATTTTAAGTGAAAGGAATCAATGTCAAATTTAGAGAAGTTCAAGACGTACCCAATTCCCCCCCCCCCCTCTTCCCCTGCGCAAGGGGTCCAAACTCTTAGAGAACCTGAGTCACTAACAAAGCTTGAATGTAGTACCAACCTGTACCCAAAGTTTTTAAAGGCGAATGCGTACCTCGAAGCGTTTTACCCTTCATGAGGCGAGGCGTAAGCATTTCAAATTTAGTGAATAAATTAAATATTTTAAAATAGTAAAAAAAAATATAAACAAGTAAATATAAATGTGTAAATACTTTTCTCCTTAAGATTTTGAACATTCTACTACATTAAAAGGAAGTTTTCCTTCACTGAAAGTGAAATTGATATTCTTGACTTTAGTGATTGAGCTTCACTTGACCATTAACTGTGTTCTTTTTTTATTGATCATTTACTTAATTTTTCTTGTAGAATATAGTCGCAAAAAGGTTTTCTTTCTATTTTTTTTTTATGTTTAAACAATCTATTAAACCCCTGCATGTGCGTACCCCTCACATGCTTATGCGCAAAAAGCACACTTAAGGCATATGTCTCAAACTGTGATACGCAAGCCTTTGGGAATTAATGCCTAAAAATCAAAGCCTTGATGCGTTTTACCTTAGCCTCGAGGCGAGGCAAGCATCAAGGCGAGTCTCAGGAAAGCCTTTTAAAACTCTGCCCGTACCAGACAGAATGTGTAATTAATTACTGGCATAAATCATTATGGGTGTTCATCACATCTATCCCATGGAGCTCTACTGGCCCTATAGTCAGGAAGCCAGTGGACTCCTATAGAATTAACTTTTGTGAAGAATTTTTATATGAAAGGAATGAGATGGGAAATTTGCAGTAGCTCAAGACGGGCCAAATTCCAATTCCCCCCCGCGGCAAACACGGGGTCCTAGCTCTTAGAGAACCTGAGTCACTGACTAATCTTGAATGTAGTCCCATCCATACTAGATGGAATGTGTAATTAGTTAGTGGCATAAATCAGTGTGTGTGTTCATTATATCCATCCCATGGGGCTCTGCTGGCCCTAGTTCTAAATATCAGTATGACAAAAGGAACTTGTCCAACGTTTAGGTTTTCTTAGAACCAAGCAAATTTTAACATTTTCCAATCTCTAAATGTTAGATTCCCCCACACCCCCCAAAATATGCATATATATATATACATATATTCCCAACAATCCAAGTGCGCTAACAACAAAGGAGACAAAGCAATACCCAATAATAGAAAAGAAAAAAGAAAGAAATGTAAACAAGATACAAAACCCATTAATGCAAATTCATTCCAGCAACATAAATGTGAACATAACAATAAAAAATACCAAAATTACACAATCTAAAAAGAACCTGCTCAGGGGAGCCATATTCAATGATATCAATGGCTTCATTCCATTCAGTGGGGCCATTTGCAATTGCAATTGTTCGGGGAATTGACTGTCTCTCCATGTGAAGATCAGGATGACCATAATTGTCCCTAAAATAAATAAAGCAATAAATATTAGCATCCAAAACAAGGATAACTAAAAAGCCATATGCATATCAAGATGAAAAAAGGAGCACATAAATTGAAATTTTTAAATGCATAAAATCCTGCAGTACCTAGTTAAGATTGGGCCAGAGACAGATCGTGTAACTTCACCACTTTGTTCTGCTACATCAGACCTAGAAATCATAAAGCAGACATGTTGAAAAAAGCTAAAATTAATTCTAATTTCCAACTAGACAATACCCATGTAACTTGTTTATGCAAAATATAGTATTTATTTCAGTTGACAAGACTTAACTATGTAGATCAGAAGATTAAACCGTTAGTTTAAACTACACACATTAGATAACCTAAGGGATATGAGTGGAACCATGAACAAGAAGCAATTCCCAATATGGGACAACAATTTAAACTGACTGGAAGCAGAGAAGATGAAGAGACCATCACAGAAATATAAAAATAAATAAAGACAGCTGAGGGGGGAAAAAGCATGTTAGAAGTTAGGTAAAGAGTTGCCATATTTTGGAAGGGAAAATGACACCAATAACCCCAATATGTAGACCCAAAAAAGAGGTGAAAATTGAGAAATTCAACTTTATACTTTCTTGTGAAGATAAGGGATTATTCAGTATCATAAAAATCTGTTTCACATTTGCTCTTACAAAGGTGCATGCAACAGATGGTGCTTAAAAGTACAAGCATACTAGCACATGAATTACTCATTCAAACATCGCAAATATAAAAAATAATAAAATAATAAAAAAAACAATACCAACAGAAGGATGGCCAAGGGTACAGTGCAAATGCAAAGAATATTCATCTAAGAGATGACACCAAATGACTTGATCATCGTACAATAATGACAATTAACATAGTATCAATATACAAAACACATGACCATACTTAGTCCATTTGCCAAAGAACAATATCTTTCTCAAAAAGCAAGAGCCCCATTAGAATGAAAAACCAAAAGAGGAAGGAAAAAAAAATTTTTTTTTTTTTTAAAATGGAGCTGCTTAAGTTCATTCTGAAAAATAACATAATTTCCGTAACGGTAAATAAGAGCTTGTTACTCGAGAACAATACAATGATTGCATTGGACCCGACACCTAAAGCAGCCAGAAATAACTAAAGTGATAATGGGTTATCTACAAGGCAACACACGTCTTTCATGTTAGCATATACAGAAAATATCTTGCCCAAGAAGTGTTGGCTACGGCTTTACATGCAGAGTATTAAAACAAATATTAGTCAGGATCAAGACATACGATATTAATCATTTTTTATTTTTATAAGAAATAGGGCTGCTCAAAGAACCAAGAGACCCAATTAATCCGATAGAACTGACTTGACCAGATTGAAAAGTCAAAATGGTTGGTTAGGTCCCAGTTGCACATTTTGAAAAATATAACAAGTGGTCGATTGTCTGTTTTAGTCTGAATCCAACCGACCGTAAATGTAAACAAAGAATTACACATGTCAATAGAAATGAGAAGAGGGATTACCCCCCCCCTTCTCCTCTCTCTCTCTCTCTCTCTCTCTCTCTCTCTCTCTCTCTCTCACACACACACACACACACACACACGAGTCTCACCCATCCCCTCTGAAACTATGACTGCCTCTCTCACCGATCTCCTTCACAAGACCCCACTCTGGTCTTGTATACCCTCATGCCGAAAATACAACGTATCTGAGATCTCCACCCACACATGACAACTGATATGAGATCTACACGGCAACATGTAACAGATCTGAGTTCTCCATGGCAAAATGTAACAGATTTAAAATCTAAGAATTGAGATCTCCACTCTCGCACAACAGATTTTGGATCACACATGGCGAATTTTGCAGGACCACCGAAAATAGTCTCTCTCCTCTATCCATCTCTCATTATCACTCTTCTTGTTCACCTACGTTACACGGACTCAGGTGTGGGTATCCAGTGTGGGTGCATATCTAGAGGTCAAACACTTCAAAATTAAAATTTGAGGATACGTGGATATGGATCTAAATTTAGATACAGGTAAGGGGATAGGATAAATAGTCATTTTTTTAAATATCTTTATTATATAAATATGAGTTAAATAGTTATTTTTTAAATATATTTATTATTTTTTATCTTACGTATTATTTTTATTGATAATATTTTTAATTTATCCATATAACTTATTTTTAATTGACATATATATATTATAAACTAAAAAAGTATAACAAATAAGGAATAATAAAAGATCAGGATGACCATAACGTTTATATAAATTAGACGCGAAAAACCAGACCTTCCAATCAGAACTTTCCAACCCCTTCAACAAAGCAGGTGTGATCTTTCCACTAATATCTTCACGTGGTAGGTTATCAAGCCCACCACCAGACAATGCCGATGTGGATTCCAATACCTTTACAGTTTTCTTTGGAGCTGCGGATAGATCGAGAGAGATAAAGACTGAGAGAAGACTGAGAAAGAAAAGAGGAGACCGACACAAATGAAGACAGAGGAAAGACGAGATCGAAGTCATCGAAGCCACGACCAGAGGGATCGAAGTCTTCACCCTCTCGAAGTCGACAACCAAGTTCTCACCTTGCTCTCTTCTCTTTCGTTTTTTCTGAACATAGTCGTATCTGTTTGTAAAGTGTTGTATCCCGCACCCGTACCCATGTCGTGTCATGTCGACACGGGTACCTCCGAAATTCTGAAGAGTCCGTGTAACGTAGTTGTTCACTCAAGGAATGAAAACGGCCGACCAAAACCAACCATTTAACCCAATGAGTAGGCTCGGACAACAATGGATGGACAAGTCTCTCACCCTAAATATTTGTTCAGTTGACTGGCTAAGGAGGAATAAGCTTGAACAGACCGGAGAACACCCCAAATCACAAAATGACACAAGGCCTAGCTTTTATCTCTATCTCGTCTAGGCTAACATACAAGTATATCAAAATAAAATAAAACAAAAAGTTGATAACAATAGTCAAATCAAGAAACCATACAAAGCAATCGAGTTTTTAACATTGGCATCCACGATGCACAGTCAAAAGTTTTCTAAAGCAACAATATTTTGTAATAATTATATATATTCCCATCAAGACAAACAACATTATGAACTAAAACTTCAAATTCAATAAATACAGTCCAAACAAAGAAAGCAGCAAACACCTGATACAAAAATAGAACAATAGTAAGCAAGGTGCTTAGTAGAAAGGCAGAGAGACACACCCATTTTCCCTAACAGAACGCCTAAATGCATTTCTTGCTTCCCCAGGCTTTCCCTCCTTCCTTTTGTCCATCTCTCGGGCCTGACAAAATACAGCGAGGTGAACGGAAAAAACAGAAACGAAACAAATTGCAAAATTATGTACTCACCTTCCATTTAAATCTATCATCTAACATGCTCCTTTGAGCATCTGTCAGCTTCCCAACATATCTCCATATGTCATCACCTACCAAAAAATTGAATCAGACAACTCCCTAATAAATCTACCAAATAGCAGTTCTTACCAAAGTGGGAAAGAACCTTTTTCCTTAAAAACAGAAACAAAAAAATGCTAAAAACAGAAACAATGAACAATGGAACCCCAAGAAGAAAAACAATTAAGAGTAAATCAGAGGTTAAATACTGCAGTCCTATCCCAAGAAACCAAACACCAAATCAGTTTACAGGTGCTAAAATATAACTCACCAAAAATTTTATAACCAGTAGCCAGAGTATTTAAAGCAGCTTTCCGAATTTCACCATCGCGTTCTGCTGTTAAGCTTGCAACAATCTGCAAGGATTTCAACTGTCCGGCAATCTGGATGAAGGGAAAACAAATGATAAAAGAGTCAGTAACTTTTAAAGAAGAATGAAAGATCAGATAGCATTCCAATTTTACCTCTGCTCCGTGATTATCAATTAAGAATCCAACAAGATCCACACACTCAATCCGGGTTCGGTTGTTTCTGGAACGCAGACCCTCCAAGATATAGAGGAAAGTTTTCCCTGCTGAATATGCATGAATTATTTGTTTTATCAATTCCCGCATTTTTTCTCGTACTTTCTCTATGTTGTGTCCAGACTGCAGGAAAGTAAGTTAACGTTCAGAAAGAAGTTTAAAATTCTTGTAATGATAACCAAACTAAATGAAAAACAACCTGAAATGTCAGTTCTTATAATAGTATCAAACAGGTAATGGTAACAAGTCAGCTCTGGGCAAACTTTGGGCCAAATTCAATCTTCCAAAAGACTCCAACAAGTCTGACCCAGAGAGACAAAATGATCCACCCCAATTTTTACAGGGTTCACTGTTACAACTTGGGAAGAAGAATATCAAATGTTGAGAAATAAGAACAGTTTGAAGAAAGACTGAACCTTGATTATTCAGGAAAAAGTGTAACATAAGCATTACAAATCATTGGGTGATTCCTCTACTCGACCCTCTTCTATATGTATAACAGAAATCTCTAGTTTGTTACAGATTGTTAATAATCCACTATTAGAATTCTAACAAATCATAGAATGGCATGATATCTATTTAAATAACCAACTTCAGCTTAACCAAGGGATCAATGACTCAACTCAGCTTCAAACTCAGTTCTACAGCTCTTCCAAGTATTGTAACATTCGCTAACGCAAAAAATCGATATTTATAAATACAGCAATAGCTTGAATTTTTTTTATTTTTGATAAGTAGAAATTGCTTGAAATCTAATTATATTGTAAAAGTTTTTCTGCAAAAAGATGAAAGAAAAAACAAGGAAACAAAGAAAGAAGAATATATTGAATTCTAAAAGAAACCAGGTTAAAATGGCCAGCATGCAGATTTCCCATCTTGTTTTAAATTTAGTTAAAAAGTTGCAAATTCCTATTCGGCTAACAGAATATATACAAGCACAAAATTCAAGTAGTTCAGAATTCTTTTACCTTCTCTATCAAGCAAGGAAGAAAAATGGCTGCTTCTGACTCAGTCAAAGTGTAGCCCTCACTCCTTAACATGTCAAAAAGTTCAGGAAGAAACTCGAGTAATTAACTTCGAATAACACAAAAACTGAAGGGGGGGGGGGAATAATAACTGAATTTAATAACAGCAAACACATCACTTGAATTACTGAATGAACATGTCAAATATGAAAACTAAACAAATAATATACCTTCAACAGGCATGACGTGTTAGATTCACAGAATCGTAGAACAAACCACCTAAGAAGTATATCCAGAACTTCAATTATTTCCTTTCCAATGGATGGGAGAGCCTGGAAAGTCAACATAAGCCAAAATTAAACAGGACATTTGCACATTCTTAGTAAATGAAAATACCAGAAGTGTGAAATCAAAAGACCACCTTATGCAGCATCTCAATTCCATCAACTTGCTTCTTGAAGTCTGTGCTGAGAAGCCTCCTATGCAAATCCTCTCTGCAATACTTCATAAGATCATTCTGTGACAAACAGACGATCAAGTAGTCTGTCAAATTCGTAGAAGGAACAACGGCATAGCAAGAAACCATCCACGAACAATAAAAAGCACATACCTCAAGATCTTGAATCTGCTCTAACCGTGGCTCTTCAAATTTAAACTTGCGGACAACCAATCTCTCCCGTTCATCCTGCAAACAACTCAATCAATTGACAGCTGCACTAAACTAATAAAGCTCACATAGACTTGAAGCATATAAACTTCACATAGCCAAGAAGCACGTATATATTATACCTTATTTGAATCCTTCACATTTAATAAAGCCTGAGACTGAAGAGTGATGTCTTGAACAGACATGATTGATTCTGGCCTTGAACCCTTTGTTGAAGTTACTCTCTACCCAAACCAAGAAAAACCATCAATATCTTTATTATTGTTCAAAAAGAAAATAACTTAAACTGGGTAAGAACATACCGAAGAAACTGCCCTATTTCCAGCCCGTCGATCACCATTACCATTAGAGCTAGATTTCCCAACTTTTGATCCACTTTTCGATGATGGCCCCATCGATATTGTTTTAGCCACTTCAAATGTTTCTGGGAACAAAGAAAAATTATATCACAATTAAACAGCACTACAAAAGATAATAAAACCTCAGCAAACTTCACTACAACATACCTTGAAAAGCCCCATAGTGCTGCTTCAGTCGTTCAAGAACAATAGCTAAGGCAGGTCCTTGAATATCTTTCAAATTCTTGGTCACCTAGTCATGTAACAAGACAATAAGAAACTCAGGACTTCTGCTAGATTTTTAACAAAAACCAAAGGAGGCACCAAAAATTTTTGTCAACATACTGCATCAGGACCACAGACTCTCAAAATTTCACCAATGCAAACTTCAGCTGCTTTACGAACATCTGCTGATTTATCCTATATATAAATGCAAAACCATGCAATTAAATAAAGTGATAAAAACAAATGCATATATTGCCCTTAAATTACTTTTCTGAAAATTTCAAATTTTGCAGCAGTAAATACCGTCATAGCAGAAGCAGTTGGTTTTAGCAGATTTACAGCATCAGGAAAATCGCTTAAGCCACTAAGTTGCCTTGATAGCCAATCAAAAAGATCCTTGCGCCCTTCCGTGCCAAGCTTCGCATCCATCAAAGCAGTAGTGATGTAAGGCACCTAATAAAGAAACAGAATTGGAAAATTTATCAGAGAAGCATGACAAATATATAAAAATTAATTAAAAAATAAACAAAATAGAGAAATTGGAACCCAACCATTTTGTCGAGATGAACAGCAGCAAGCCAAGCATCTAAAGTAGTCAGAGTGCTTTCTCTCATATGTTTTTTATTGTCACCAAGGCATTTCAAAACATCTGACAGTATACCCTGCAAGAAACAACTTCCCAATATTAAAGTCAAATTTAAAGGACAATAGAATACAAAGTTAGAAGGAAATTTAGGTTTAGAGCAAACAACCTTGCTAGACTTCTCAACTGCAAGTCCCATTGCAGATGCAACAGCACCAATAGTAGAGAGAGTTGCCATTATCAAATTTTTGTTGCTGTCATATAGGCGCCCTCTAAGAGCACCAAATAACTCCACTGAAAGTCAATATCAAAACAAAAATCAAAGAGAATGGCAACACAACAACCAATAGACAACAACCAATAGATTGAAGTAAAAGAACAATGCCAATGAGTTTAGAGTTTGATACCAGTTCCTATTGGTTGGATGCGCTTATTGGCCTCTTCCAATATTTTATTTACAGCTTCAATAGATTCTAAACGAATCTGGAACAAAAAGAAACAACATATCCAGGAGGAACATAATGAACAAGAGTTACCATTCATCATAAATGTAACACGATGAAACAAGACTAGATTACAGGCGAATCGTTTATATAAATTAGACGCGAAAAACCAGACCTTCCAATCAGAACTTTCCAACCCCTTCAACAAAGCAGGTGTGATCTTTCCACTAATATCTTCACGTGGTAGGCTATCAAGCCCACCACCAGACAATGCCGATGTGGATTCCAATACCTTTACAGTTTTCTTTGGAGCTGCGGATGCACCCTGCAAATCACAATTAGAGCTATAAACAACCCCAAAATAAGAAACAATCAGGAACAAAATAGTGAACCCAACTCAACCATACCTCAAATGGATTTTTTTCACACTCAGCTTCAAGTGCACTTAGAAGAGCAGGTTTGACATCTGAAAGAAATCCCTTGATGTCTGCAACAACAGGTGTATCTTAGAATTCTTATCCTTAACTCAACATATCCCTAGTTTTCACAAACCAAATGACAAGTTACCTGGACCAACAAACTTATGTAAAGCACCAATTAGTTTAATAGTGGCATTTCTAGTGGCAGCAACACTGGATTGCAAACCCGTATCTTTGCAAAAATCAATTAAATCCTATAAATACAAACAACAATATCCGACTGTCACAATTCGAACTAGAACACTTCTACTCAAGGGAGAAAATAAATAAATAAACAAATAAACAAGTCACTGGGCATAATTTGCACTGCAACACTTATCCCTCCAAGAAAACAAAAACATAATTTTATGACGACACTATCTCTGTATAAGAATAGGAAGTACCTTAAGTTTCAGAAGAGAAACACCAAAGTCTTCAACTGCTGAAACCATCCATAGTAAACCCTCACTAAGAACCTTGGGATTCTTATGCTCCTTCATGATTTTGTACAGCTAGCACAAAGCAAACTCAAAGGTTTAGTCAAACCAATCGAATAGGGAAAAACTAACAAATCAATAGACAACCTCCCGGCCTCAGTAGAAGGCTCCATCTAAGCACCTGTTACGAGAAGATGTTTACTACCAGTGAAAACATGAAGTATAAAAAGAACAGCCAGACTTACTCTATCAAAAATAAATCCTGGGCCTACAGCTTCAGAAAAAGTAGTAAGGCACTTCATGGCGTGAGCGCGGGTCTTGATATCCGCAACCCGTTCGCTTATACCTATCCATAAGGCATATTAAGCCAAGATATATAAATCAGCCAATAGATAAAAACTGGCATAATAAAACTGCAACTTAATCAAAAAAGTTATCCAGCCAGATTTGTTAGAGACAACTAGCTCAGCAATCAAGCCCCTAGACACCAACAGTACTCCTGGATGTTTAACAACCTAATTACTCACCATGTAGGCAAAGAACAACACATTTTTTTGGAAACTTGGATGCAGTAGAAGCTATGTGAGTGACAACATCAATAACCTGTTGCTGTACCTGCAAATTTCAGTACATGATGATTAATAAACTAACAGCCATAACAACCCCGCCAGTAAGATAAGCAAAAAAGTTAAATACCTGAATGTTTTTCTCACTCCATCCAGGAACAACACAGAGCAAACGAATTAGGATCTCCACCGACTGGTTGATTTCCTGTATCCCCTCCACCTGCTCTTTAAGTGAGACAATGGCTGCAACAACAGGGGGGTTACTCACTATACATTCAAGCATGATGTGAAACACTTGTAACATGTGCAAAACTAAAAAGGTATAAACATTGTGCAATCAAAGAGACATAAAAATTGGGGGACAAAGTCCAACCACTTTACGATACCATAATCAATATAAAAAGATGAAGTTAACTTGCTGAACCAGTAATGCCAAAGCAAAACATGCAAACTTCTAACAAAACCACAAGCACTGTATATAGACATGTGACACACATCTCCTCTGAACATAGAAGGTCATGAGAGACAATTTTGGGCAAGAGACTAAACCAATAATGTATACTTCACCAGCATGCCATTGCTTTTTTTTTTTTTTCTTTTGGGTAAGCAACCAAAAGATAAGAACCTTAATAGTTCCACTATTAAAGTACTAATATTTTAATTTTTATCCTCCTTTTGGGTGTCATTGTCAAATCCTACTCCAACACAAATACAATTCAATGATTGCTAATTGGACATTGAGCAGTTATATCAGACACTAATTACTTCTCTAGGTAGCATATCTTACAAATGATGAGTTATTGAAGACCTAACAGGAACTTATTCAGGCATAGTTAACTATCAAAGCTCCATCCCCTTTAAATGACCTAAAATTCGCAATTCACCTGAAGTGGGCCCTTCAGCACAATAAATGTTTTTCTCACTTTCCAATTTCCCAATAGGCAATAACATAGCACATAAATTCGAGGAATGGCACAAGTGACATTCCATACATTGGTAAACCCAGCGTCATAAACTTTGACGCTCTTTCATTCTTCCCTTCATGATCACCAAAACTCATGGTACATGTTCAAGAGATATCAGAAAAACTAGGTATCAACACTGGACATAGAGAGAGAATAACCTTCCAGCCGTTCTTTCCATACAGCACTCTTCAATTGTGAAATACTATCAGCATTTATAAGAGAACCTATTCTGCTTTCAATCTCTTCAAGACTCATATCAGCTGGCTGCAAGCATTAACCACACGCAATAGTGTAACATTCAGTGCTAGGTTGATGAGAACAAACAAGGAAAAGGACAAACATCAAATAGCTAAAATAAAATTGTCAACAATTTACCTCAACGTCTTCAGGTTCAGCTGGTTTGGACGTTTTTAACTGTCCAACAGCATCTCCTTTCTTATTGACACCCGATTTTACAGCCCCTCCTTTCTTACTAGCAGGCTGAGAAAACATATAAACCCAATAATAGAACACAAAGCCGCAAAAAAATGTTATCTAACACAATATGCATAAAACAGGACATGCTAAGAAAAAAAAATAAAAGAAAGTACTCACAGCAGCCTGAACAGGTTTCTTCCCACTAAGCATGCTTACTGCCGATTTTTTGACAAATGATCCTTCAGAAGCCTGCAAAAAGATTAACATGTACATCATATCGAAGATAGATAAACATGTCGAAATGACTCCATGGAGGCCTAAATTCATAAGATTTGAATTTCACATGCATTTATTCAAATATTAAATTGATTACTATGCCATGCTTTTATTTTACTCAGAAAATCATTTTACCATCATGAAAATAGAATTGGTGATACTACATGATGAAGATTTATAATCCATGAGATGAATCAAAAACCAAGGCATAGATCAAGGAAATGCCACGAATCACAAACTTTAAGGGTCTAGTAACTGAATATTGAACCTAAGGCTTGCAACACCATGAGACATAAAATTTGCGTTAAGCTTTGATTTTGTCTTCTCCCGTATATAGCACTAATAGCACATTATATTTCTTTTCCCAAAGAGACAAATTTTACTATGAAAACCGAAGGAATCTACCTTGACCATGGATAATTGTTCAGTTCAAGGCAACTCTAGCATCATGGTTAATAAATCAGGATATGAGAATGGTGAGTCTAGTAGATTGAATCGTAGAATCGGATCAAGAATCATAAGATTATCCTTTTATAACAATGAAAAAAGGTAAAAATACCAACAAGGATGATGCATAATGAAGAAAAGGTGAAAAATCACCAACCCAAAGATCCTAACTGCAATCCTACAAGATCCTACTTACAATCCAGCTATAATATACCAATTTTACAACGATTTGGATCTTTTTGACCATTTAGGGTCATAAGATTCTACAATCCCACAATCCAAATCACAACTGTTATTATCATGTCTAGCATATACATGAGAACTCGAGTTTTAGGCCCTTGGAGCATTTGGATCCATTCTCATCCTTAAATGCACACATTAGATGGGTCCCTAGATCAACAAATAAGATCAAAAATGTTGGCTTAAAAAGGGAACATCTTAGTCACTTCCTATGACAGGTCATTTTTAACCTCCATAAAATTTCAATTGGATCTGAAAAGAGTGTGGGCTTTGTTTTGCAATTGGTCATATAGCTTTGTTAGTCCTATGGTTCGGTTTTGATGATGTCTTTGGATGCTTTGGGTGGTTGTGTTTCATTGTAATATATGCTTGACATCGCTAACACAAAATTAGTACCTTGAATTTGATAAACTTGTGCCTACTCTCTCATAATTATCCCATTATCTTGCTTTAATACTTGGTATATTGATTTCAAATCATTGGCATTTGAGCACACACTCATACTCTTCCATTCTAAAAATTGGTCTTTACTTTGGGTAATATACATCAATGTTTTATTCCTTCTTCACATTTTCATAGCATAGTAATTTTACGTTTAAGGTTTTACTTGTTAACCCAATTCAACCCCCTCTTGGGTTGCCCACCTGGGTTGGGTAACAAGCTTGTTATTGTCTTGAAGCACCCCTTTTTCACTTCTTTTTTTTTTATAATCTCATCCATCCATTGTATCTTCTTTTCTCTAATGAAATTCCATGGATCCTTATCTTTTGTAGAAGAGATGAAGGAGGTAAGTAATTGTAAAAGCAGAACCCTTTTGAGTAAGCCAAAAATGGAATTTTCATTAGAAGTTCCATCCACCAAAATTCTAGTGTCAAGATTACTTCATGAAGCCCAAAAATTTCTATTAGTATATAACGCATGGCCATTAATTTGAAAGGCAAGAATAAACTCACCACTGCAGAAGAAATGCTTCCACTAGAAGTTTGAACTGTAACTGGCATATCATGATTATTATCAGAATAGAGAAAACCTCAAAGAATGTATCATTTTTACAGGAGAAAAATTGTAACAAATTTAAAACAATAAAATAATTCAAACCTGAGCTTGTACCAACTGAAACAGCACCAGAACCCGCAATGATTTCTGAAAGCTTCTTTTTTCTAACATCATCCAGTTTCTCCAATGATTTTTCCAAAGGCCTCATGCCCACCAACTAGAATCGAAAGAAAAATGAAGAAACAATAATTAGAGCAACAGAAGTAACTAGCAAATCTTGGTCTATTTCTTTCACAAGTTTGGGGAAAAAAACAAGAATCAAGTTTTACTAGGAAGACATGATATAGTTGAGTAGCAATATGATTGAAAGGAATACCTTAGCCACTGCTGCCAAAGCAGAAAAGGCTGCATCCCTCACTTCTGGAGTCCCATCATTGAGGCACTAAAAGAATTTGATTTAACATAAAATTTAAACAATATCAGCATTATATATGGACACACATACACACACACAATAACAATAATAATAATAAGTATACGAATTCCAGATGATTCAAATTCAAGAAATTAGAGCATAGAGGGTTTTTAAAAAAAATAAAATAAAATAAGAAAGTAGCTAGAGCATGACAATTAGACAGCAACCTCACAGTCTATACAGAAGCGAGACCACTATGCATGCAACATGTTGATCTTACATGTTCACACAATTTAAGCCTTTTATACATGTAAATAACTCAAAAAAATTATACTATGTAATCATCATTCAAAAGAAAATTGGTGAATGAAATAAAGTCGACTTATTAGGGGAAAAAATCAACTCTTAACCCCCAGAATCTATATTCACATTATGGTTAAAACATCCAAATTCTCTCCACAAATCTTTTAGCACCATAAACTTGAGTAGCAACCAAAAAAAACTCCCATTCAGAGCTTGTAGGCAGGTGGCACAAAGGTCATAAATCATAATATCAGTCACAAAAATCTAACACAAACATTTGATATGTCTATGTCTAGATCAACATTATGCATGGAATTTACTAACCTCCATGGATATCGGAACATATTCCTTGTGTACTTTGAGAACAACAGCTTTGTTGCTAGTCTCAATACAAAATGCCACCCAGTTCAAAGTCAATGAGCGCACAAGAGGAACTTTATTTTTTGTCGCTGTCTTGACATCTGCAGTAAACAAATTTTTGCACGATTAGGATGAATTTCAAAAGTAATAGTCTAGAGAGAGAACCGTGCTAGGATTTACAGCAGGCAAAAAAAACTAACCCTCCATTTTCCAAATCATCGCATTATAGAACCATACCAAGACAATATGTAAACCAGCAGACAACAAACAATAAATGAATTCAACATAGCAGCATGTGTTGGCACAATTGTGAGAGAAAAATAAGTACAATTATTTAATACTAGAACATCACCAAATAAATAGACATCAAATCGAATAGATAACAAACAATAGACATGCATTCAACAAACCATGCATTGGCACAATTGTTGGAGGAAAACAAGTACGATTATTTAACACTACAATATCACCAAATAGACATCAAATCCAACTCTTATCTTTTGGAATTAACAAATACAATTATTTAAGACAACAACGTCACCAATAGCCATCCATCCTATTCACAACTTTTATCTGATGGAATGGAACTAACATCAAACAAAATGGATCATCAAATATTGAAGATGGGCATGACAGCCCATAGGATGTAAAAATGGGTAGAGAGCGAACAGAGATGGGCATGACATGACTACCTTTCCCATTTCCTTTATTGCTTTGCAGATTCACGGTAGCTCCATTTCTTAGCTGTGAAAGTTCAGTATTTTTTTTTTTTTTTTGTCCACTTAGGCATTTAAACACAATCAACACTGATGTCTTGCACATCCCATTTCCATGAGACAAACAGATTTGAAGTGATTATTCAACAATATGTAGAAGAGATGACAAATAAAATTTGAATATTCAATGTAACAGTGTTCTACAGCACATTCTCTATTAGGAGCTATTTGTAGTTTGGAAAATTTTATTCATACATAAAATTCATATACAACATCGTTGTTTCTTAAGTAGAGGAGTGCGTCTAGGGTACTATGTGATAAATGAGTGCCCACTAGACTAAAAAAAAAGTTCTATAGAATAGCTATTAGACCAACGATGTCGTATGGGACGGAATGTTAGGCAGCTACGAAACAACATGTAGATAAGATGAGTGTTGCTGAGATGAGAATGCTAAGGTAGATGTGTGGCAAGACTAGAAAAAACAGAATTTGAAATGAGTATATTCGAAAATAAATAGGAGTATTACCCATAGAAAATAAGTTGAGAGAGAATAGATTGAGATAGTTTAGTCATATACAACAAAAACCAACAGAGGCAGTAGTGAAAAGATGTGATATGATGACAGTAGATGGAAGTGTTAAGGGAAGGAACAGACCTTGATTGACGTGGACAAGTGTAGTAAATAGTGATATGAATCTCCTTAATTTAACTAACCAAATGGCCGTTGATAGAGTCGAGTGGAGAAGAATGATTCGTGTAGCCAACCCCATTTGATGGGACTTAAGACTTTAGTTTGGTTTGGTTTGGTTTGGTTTACATAAAATTCATACAAAAAAACTTCACAAGAATGATGTGGCAATGCCATCATTATTGTAAATAAATTCATCTTCAATGGGTGATTTATTTTGAAGTGAAAGGTCCACAATGATCCACATCATTATGTATAAAAATTATGTACGAATTTATTGTTTGTATAATGACTCCTGTAGTTTTGTTGGCTAAAATCAACAAAATTATGCGCATTTATTTAGATTCAATTCAATCCAAACAGATGTGGGGCGGAAAACAACATTATACCACTAGCATTCAGCCACCAGGAGATGCAATGCAGAAGATTCAGAGAGGATAGGTCAACATAGCAGTATTAGGAAAATACTTTAACAAAGCCAGTTTAGCTACAGCAGCGTTAAGAAGAAATGGCATGTGAAAGATCACCACATAACAAGGCCTATTCCGATGGATGACTCAGTAAAGCAGTTCCTAGTTGATGAGCGATTTTGAGATTAACCAATGGAACCTCAAGATTAAGATGGAACCAGTAGCAGTCGAGGAATAATTACCTAATGGTGGCATTATAAATGAGAAGGAAAGCTAAGACAAAGGAGACACAGACACTTCCAACAATACTGAAATTACTTCACTTGGCCATACTCAAAATATTTCCTCTAGGAGCACAAATAACGGTAACCCTTCAACTTTGTAAAAACTTTTCCTCCCTTTCCTTTTCCTATCTCAATCTCTGCAATGATCAATACATGAACAATTTTTCAACTTGCCGAAGTTGCTCCTTGAAAACAACCTCCTGAATATTACAACTTCAGCACGTTTTGCCAGAAATAATATTTTTGTTTGTTAATTTACTTGTGAACAAGAAACATAAGAATGCCTCTCCAAATGTGTGTGCCATGTACAACGACTAAATCAATTCACCAATTGCATGTTTGTATTTTATTCATTTGCTTATTTTATGTGGAAGCAACAGTTATTTTTGGTTTAAATAGTTGGCTGGTGTCTCAAAAATATTGTTTTGCCAATCCAGACTGAGTCCAGGTTGAGGTAGCCAGAAAGAAAACTTGTGAACAAACATTTGTAGGCAGTGATTTTATTTCTCCTAGAAAAATAAAAAATATATTTCAGGGCCATGCAAAAACTCTCATCCTAGCATAAAATATTTTATTTTGAAACAAAAATTACAACCTCATCTCTCTCATTCTTTAATCAACAAATCAGCAAGCTGACTACCAAGTTAAGCAAAGACATTTGAAAAGTCTAGATGGCGTATAGGAAATGCTTTTTCTTCATTGGAAAACACACCTTGTCTTTCTTTTTTTCTTTTTTTTTACCATTTCGTTGATTAAAAAAGAAGAAAAATGATTTTCCAGAGAAAGAGAAGGTGTACCAATTCTTTCGCATTACATGTACCTAATACTCAAAGGAGAAAAAAGATGAGAGGCCCCATTGGAAAATTTCTTGGATCTACATTAAGCAGGACAACATACGTAATTTCATGGAAGCAAAAAAAAATTTAATCCACTACAAGGATTAAGAGAAAAATCCCTTTTAGAAGGAAATTCAGTTACTGTTATAGGTGGTCAAGAAGGTTATACGCAATACTAATATTGTAGGCATTAAATACATGAATTAGTGGTCCTACCCTTGGAAAGTGGAATGAACTTTAAGTGGTCACCATGGTCCACAAATGAAGAGGCAGATGATCGAGTAAAAATAGGAGAAAGAAATAACAATTCAACAGCTCAAGTGGAGGCTTGTTGTGTGTGGTGTGGCTGAGGCGGTTCTTTAGGCTAGCATTGATTGGGTGGCTTCTTTATCGATTCTCTTATTTTCATATCTTACAAAACATTATTTTCCACTTACTAAAAAAACAAGAAAAAAACAAAATGCTTGATCCAAGATGGTTAACACTGAACCAATTTTAAAAAATAAAATTAAAAATCAGCTCTGAATTGTAACTCAACAAGACAAAAGCAGGGACAAGGATCCAAATCATTTTGGTTTTGTAGACGGTCTAGTTTGTATAATTGATGGATACCAAAGAACACATAAGAGCAACACAAAGATATATATAATTCATTCATGAAAAGACACATAAAACTATCAACTGCTAGGTAAAACATTCACAATTGTGATATGTAGAGCTCTGAATTATAAAAATAAATAAATAAACCACACACACACTAATTAAATGCATATTTTGGAAGTTTCCTCATAGGAATTTACTATATATGTGTGACAAAACTGGAGAGTTAATGAGTCATCAAAACAAAAAATTAATGACAGAACAGATCATGAAGGTGTCCAACAATTATTGCAATATATCAAAATTTAAAACGATGGCAAAACCTGCCTTCAACAATGTCTGCAAGATTCAAACACCCAGACTTGTGCATTGCTTGAAGAGTTTGAGTAAGTGCCTCAGCCAAAGTAGGCTTTTTCTCTTTCAGTTTTTCCTATTGAAGAAGAAACTTGTTACATAAAAAATCAACTCAACTAGTCAACTTAAACAAAAAAGAAGCTAAGAAATAGAAGTTCACAAGAAAGCTAAAAACACCATGCTAAAATAATAATAATAATAATAAATATAGGACTACGTTAAAATCTCTCATGCAGCATTGCAGGCATTTCCTTTTCATACAAGCAACAACTTGTTTTTAGACAAATGAAATAAAGCTGAAAAGATTACAGAGAGGAATGAAGTCTGTAAGCAAAATGGATTTCGTAAGATTTATTTAACTGTCAATTTCTTGAACAAGATACAACTTACACCATTGCTCCATATCATCATAGGTAGACTATTAAAAAGAACTGAAAAGGAATATGCAATGGGATTAAAGCCCCTAATAAGTCAACCGATAATAACTAAATAGAATAACAAATAATAATAAAAATAAACAAAACAACAAAATAGGCTAACAAACGGACAACAGAAAAAGCAGTTATTTTCTCTTTTATAACACCAAAATTTTAGTTTTCACAGCCAACATTCATGCCACCTTCCACTGACTTCAAACATAATAAAAGGACTGAGACTGAATTACAAAGAAACATTTAAAAAATTATTTTGACACTTCACAATCATAATACAAATTATGAATAGGACCCACTATAAATGTAGGAACACAAACGGATATGGTAACAACAGCTTTCAGTGATATACTTACAAGCAAAATGGGCAATAAGAAGCGTGAATTGCCAGAGAAATGGGTTCTTAAGCCCCTAGCAAGATTCCCAATTGCCTGGATGGCTTCAACTGCAACAGCTATGTTTACATCTATAATAAGCTGCAAAAGAAAAATAATAATAATAATAATAATAATAAGTGAAACTATTTAATAGTTATGTACAGGAGCAGCAATCCTAATAGAAGCAAATATGAAATCCAAATATAAAAAGAATGCCAATTCAAAAATAAGGCTTAAACAGGACGTGTGATGCATCGGAATGCATAGTCCTGAATTTCAAATCAATGCTGAAATTCACTTTCCATAAAGAATGAGAGACATTATTAAGTTTGTGCAAGTTCACAGAAGCTCAAACAATCAATTCAGTTATAAAAAGGTTTCAAGTTCCAGATGGGACACATGTATGACACAGTAAGGATACGTCAATCCGATAAATATTGAAAAGTGGGAAACTATTTTAATCTCACTATTTTCTTCTTCCCTGAGAAATAAGTATAGAATTGATAAACTACTCTTGTATTTATCTTAACAATTATACTCCAATACTATGCAAAAACTATTACAATCTCCTCTTTTATGGGTAAATATGATTATATTAGACAAAGTGCCAAGGAGGCACAACTCTTATACAAGGGAAGGAAATAAATAAAGAGAGAAGAAAAAGAGAAAAAACAAAACCCCAAGAACAGGCACAAGGCAACAACCAAACATCCACTGCAAACCACCACTGCGGTTCCAAACCTAATCCCCTGTCATTTCTTCTTGAACTTTTCCCGCTTCTCTTTCCAAATCTTTACTGCTTAAGCTTTTTTTATCAGCTCCAAAAATGACTCTTCACTAAGTCCATCAGGGAGACCAACAACATCGTCTAGACACAAGAATTATTACAATCTCAATTTCATACTAGTTCAAACACGTGATTAGAGTATCCAGAAAGTATCTATACTTCACAACATTAAACAAAATTAATTTAAAATTATGGATACATTTAGGAAATGTCGGATACATATCTGTGAGTATCCAAGGAATATCAATCCAATATAGATACAATGATAATGACAACAATAGAAATCATTCACCAAGACATGTCTCAATTTCCAAACCTATTATCACATATAGTAAGAAAGTAACACATTCATGTGATCATGCATTTATAAGTTCCAGACAGAAAAAACAAAAAACAATATGAGTGGTCATCAACAAGCAAATACGTAAAAGTCTGTAACAGACAGCATCTTAATGCCCTATCAACTAAAATATCAGCAAATGAAATAGAGCAAAATGAATATCACATAGAAATAAATAAGTCAGCTGTGTCCAAACACAATGATCCAAAGGGACATAGTAAATTATTGAAAATGTGACTGAATTTTTAGTTGGCGGCGGGGGAATGACCTTCTTAAGTGTCCGACAGATTTCTGTAAAATCACCAGGAGCTATCCTTTTTGTCGACGCTAGCTTAGTTAGCTCAGCAACAGCCTCCTTTCGCTCTGACCACTTCGCAGCTTTCTAATACATAAAAAGTGGCAAAATATTTCTTAAAAAAACTAATAAATTGGCTTTTCCTCACATTAATCAGAGAGCACAATTACAAACTAGAAGTACAGCAAATATAAAAGTTAAAAGTCAGTGAATAACTTTAAAAAAAGATTTGAGAGGACTGACCACTCCATCCCAAAATCCTGTCTTCTCCAAAGGAGTCAATATATCAACAGGATCAACAAGTTCATACTCGTCAATTTCCTGAGGAGCTGACAAACAACACGAATATCAGGTCCAAGCATTCAATGGAAAAAAAATTAATACAGAAATACTTCCAAAAAAAATTAAAGAAAGCATTCAATGCCGAAATTCAGTTCTCATTAAGCTCAGACTACAAACTCTTTCAACTTCGTTTCATCCATCCAATACTAAAAAAACAAAGCAGAAAAATTCTAATAACTTCACAGGTTGGATCACATACTATCTGCAACACATTCTTCAGAAGGGCCAGAGCCCACAACTTCAGACACAACTACTTGCTCTGGCTCCTTGTCTTGCTCAGATCTGGGGGTAAAAAAAAACCAAAAGATAAATTAATATTAGAGAATAAGCACTTAGTTTGTGGTGATGTCCTTTAGCTTTAGCCAGTAAAAGAATTAATGGTGGTGTTTGGGAAGTTTATGGATTGGGTTTTTTTTTTATTTTTTACACTAAAAGACAAACTTTTTGCAAAACCAAAAAAAACAAATCCAAACAAACATCACATCCAACCCCATAATCATTTCACTTTTTCTCTTACAAACATCACATCCAACCACAAAAAAACCCAACTATCTTCCCAAACACCAAAAATTTTTTATCCAATAATATCCTACAACTAAAAAAACCTACATAAAAACCCACTTCCCAAACACCCACAATATCAGATATGCATTCGGTGTAGTATTACAAGAATTGAAGACATGCAAAAATTCAAGCACAAGCAAATCAACAAGAAATGAGCCCGTTCCAGTTTTGAACCAATTGAAAATAAGGATTGATCCAAACCAATAATAATAATAACACAACAATTGTAAGAACAATTATATGAACGTGCTGTCACATAAATCTAGTCCATGTGAGCTACTACAGAGACAATCTGTAGAAATCAGATATGATGCAACAAGATGATTAGCTAAACATATGAGCAAAAAGGAAAAAACAGTATCAATGACCATAGATGAGAAAAGAGGCCATACAAGAAAATTAACAAATTGTAAAAAAGAAAAGAAAATATATTTTCCTAATGGAAATGGCTGAAGAGCATCACCAAAAACAACACAAGCTCAAATCCTAATGAAAACTACTCAATGAAATGCCAACAAATTAGCCAGTAAATTGAGAAAACAAATCAATATTCAGGAATTCTTTTGATAAAACAGATATGCCTCAGTTTACATAGACAAGCACATGAAATGACTAAAAAGGTACCTTATTTTGCGGGATGGTCTAGCTGTCCCACTGACATTGACAAGCTCAGCCTCCAACTCTTTTTTCTTTCAAAACAGGAAAATAAAAAATAAAAAAACAATAGAAAAAAAGAAAAAAGCAAAACCATAAAAAATGTATACATCTAGAAGTAAATGCACAAACCAAAGATTAAAGCTGATTAAAATAAGCATACCATTGTATCCCGCATTTTCTCAAACAATATTGATTTCACTGGTTCTTTCCCAATCCAACGACAAAGCTCAAGTGTCAATCCTTTAGATGAAGCACGAACATTTTGGTCTTGGTGATCAAAGAGTTCAGGCAGCATCTTCAAAATTCTTTTAGGGGGTACTATCTTTGCCCCAAATTCACTAATTAGAAACAAAACAAAATACAGAATTCCCCAAAATCAGCAAAACACAGAAAAATTCAACATCACATTCTGCTAAGTGCTAACACCCTTTTCTTTCTTTTTTTTTCCTTTTTTTTTTAAATGGTAAAATATGCCAAGTGCTCACCTTAAAGCTTGAAACATGACATCAATTGCTGGAACAACTGCTTTAGCAACTTTGTTTTTAATAGCTTTCTCCATGGCATCCTGCAATGAACCTAATTCTCGTAAAGGTACATGCCAGGGGAAACTATCTAAGCAAGAATTCACATGTAGGGCAACTCAACTAAGCAAATTCTGGCAGTGAAATTTTCAGAAAACATTTTAAAATAATTAACAGAATGAAGAAGAGACATATAAGAATTAAGATCAAATAAAGATGCACAGCAATGATAACTATTATAGAAAATCAGGTATAAGCAATGTAAGCCAACCAAGTACAGGTAATTAGAGATGCCACTTCTCAAGTTATTAGAACATGATTTTTGTATGCCCACAATAGTCATATCCATAAATGTAAAAGCCAAACCAAGTCTAGTACATGGAAGAACAGCTTAATAAAACAAGCTTCTATTCCACACTTGGATCAGGTCATACTGACAACATAGGTCTTTCTTTACAGAATCCAAAAAAAGTAAACTCCTTTGTTTTTATTTCCCCTTTGGGAAGGCAACAAGTGGATTTTGAGCTCCTCGATTGAGATAGAAAGACCAGCAGGATGACAAATTGCCAAATGACACAAGCTACTCCTCTCTCATTCAACTTCTATAGCAGCTACATTCTCCCTGAAATGCTGCACGGCAAAATCTTAGATTTGGATTTCAATCACATGTCTTGAGCTGCAGCTGAAGAATAAGAATTCCACAACCCCAACCCATGAGCTTTCTAACCCTTTGAATTGCTAGTGTAAAACCGATTTCTTTTAAAACCCATCTCTTAAGTTCTTTGATACACTTAAACCAACATTACTTGATAGTGCTCCTCTTTTAACAAAAACTGATACATAATTAACCAATAATAACTAGCAACTAAGACAACAGCTTTACCCACTTCCTACCTTGCTTAACAGTTATCAACTGTGTACAAAAATGCTAGTAACTATGAGAAGTGTTTTATCCATTTCCTACTTTATTTAACAATTATCAACTTTTTTGTTTTAGAAGTTGAAAGAAAAATCATGTTTCCTACATGGGCCCAAATAAGTTGAATCGTGCGGGCATCACCTAAAACATCATGGGTACAATTATGTGAGATTCTAGAAATTGCCAATCATAAAATCAGTGTTAATCCACATCAACAAGCTACAAACTTGGGCAATAAAAAGTAGTCAAGAACAAATAGAAATAGTGATTTTTGTCATTACTACAAGAAATTTCATAGCAATTATTTGAAGGTACTAAAAAGCCAATGACTAAGGCCTCGTTTGGGAACCCTCTCTTTTAGTCAAAAAGTCAAAAAATTACTAAATTAGCCAAAAAGCCAACAACTCATACCAAAAAGTCAAAGATTCTCTTTTCTCTCTACTTTTTGCATATCTTTTCGTAAAAAACCAAAAAATTATCTCAAACATGCTAGTTTTTTTTAGCTCATATTTTAGCCAAATAGTCAAAAAGTTACTAAATTAGCATGTTCCCAAACGAGACCTAAGTCACATAGTCGGCTAAAATGATTACGCACAAAAATTCAATTGGCAAATCCCTTGAAATGAACACTGCACAAAACTTAAATATATTGAAATTGGAATAAAAAGCAAGGGCATTTTGCTTTTAGAAGCTAAAATGAAGAGCTTCTCTATCTGTTTCATAGCAGTCACTAGCTAGCTACTAAGTGCCACCTACATTCTGTAATTGGCAATCATTATCATTATCACTGTAAATTTAAATGCATTGTTAAACTAAACAACTAAATATAGACAATATTCTTCAATTGATACATACCAAGAAAACGTCTACAGCCTCCAACTCTACCCAAAGCAAAAAAACCATCTGTGACTTCTCAACAGTCTTCGGTCTACCCGTCAGGCATTTCGCCACAATTGCATCGCACACTTCTTTCGCGTATCTTTACACACACAAAAAATCAAAATTTGGCCAATTCAAACCAAAAATGAGAGCATGCAAAACCAAATCATTCAACGAAAAATCAAAAAAAAAATGTACTACCTTCCGGCATCAGCATCGGCAGCTTTCAAATACGCAATTAGCGCATCGAGAGCTTTCTCTTGCACCGGCGCATTCGAATCGGCAACAGCTTTCTTAAAAAAATGCCCTAACAAACAAAATCAAAAAAAAAATTTAAAAAAAACCCCAAAAAAAAAAAAAAAAAAAAAAAAAAAAAAAAAAAAAACAATTCAACAAAAAACGACAGATCCGAACACACAATCCCTAATGCAATACATGACATTGGTCGAAAACGGAGACAGATCGACGAAACGAAGATCAGTGAAAAGCAGATCCGAGGAGTCGAAAATGAAACCCTAACAACTCACCGAATTCACGGAGGCGGGGATCTTTGGGATCCGAGATGGAATCGCATACGGTGGCGAGGTCGATGTTTGCGTCGTTCCTCACCTTCCAGTTCTTGTGCGTTAAACGATCCTCCCATGGCAGTTTCTTCGCCTCCTTCAACAATTTCTCATCTTCCGACATTGCAATGACCTATATAACTATAACTATATCTTTATCTAACGATCTCCGTATGGAAGAGTTGAAAGAGAGAGAGGAGAGGGTCCTCTATTTTTCTTCGTTTTTTCTCTGCCGAGTGCCGGCGAGGAGAGAAATGAAGAGAGGGAGAAAGAGAGAATGACAAAACGAAGGTTGAAGAGGGGTGCGTAGGATAACTTTATCTCACTCGCTCTTTCTCTTTCGAAAAAACAAACTGTAGAGAGAGAAAATGATGAGAGAGAGAAAAGGGCTATTTTGGGTTGTACGTTTGGAGTGGCTTAGAAAAAATGGGTAAATTACGATATATGCGTCGTTAAAAAGATTTAGATTAAAAAGATTTCAAAATTTATATAAATAAAAAAAATTTAAATTTATAATTATATTTAATTTTTTAAAATTCAAAAAAAAAAAATTCTTATTTTTATTTTTGAAAACCAATTTTTTTTATTTATTCAAAAAAAATATTTTGTTATTTTTTTAAGTATTAACCAAATAATTTATTATAATTTATATATATATGGGTGTCGAAAATTTTTTAAATATATTTATCAAATAAAATAAATAATATAAATTCATGAGTTTAAGTAATATAAATAAAATTTTTAAATATAATAAAATAAAATTTTTAAATATTTAAAAATTTTAAAATAACTTTTGTTTAAAATTTTTTAAATAATTTACAAAAAATAAAAAAAATGTTTTGTTCAAAAAAATAAATATTTTTACAAAACTCAAAAAAATAAATTAAATAACCAAATTAGTTTCAAAACTTTTTTAAAAACTCATAAAATAAGTTTTCAAAATATACGATTTAAAAATTATTTTCAAAACTCATAATTAAATAAATTTTTTTAACATAAAAAATTATATTTCAGAATAAAACTCAAAACTCATTTTAAAAACTAATCTAAACAAAGTCCTTATCTTTTGATTTTCTAATAGCGTAATGATTTCTTTTATCACTAAATTAAAATAAAAATTGCTCATATATTTTTAAAAATTATATCTTATTTTTTCAGTTTTCAACCAATAATAAATAACTTATTTTATTAACAAATCATAAAATAAATTAACAGTTTTTAATAATATTATAAATATATAGTAATGAATAATTTGTATAATTTTATTATCTTAGAGGAGATTAGTTTTAAGTTTTATTTTTTCTATTAATTCTGTTAAATAAAAAATTTGGATATGTTCTAAGAAATTAAAAAAATATATTGATAAGAATGTTTAGAATTTTCATAATCATAATGGACAATTTGTATTTTAATGGAGAAATATCACATCAGTGGGTTTTTGAAAAAAATAATTAAAATTAAAAAAAAATTAATGAATATTAATAATTAAATTTGTAAATTTTTTCATAAATTTTTTATTTTTTTTATTTTTTAATTTACAATTACCCTATTTTAATCAATCCATAATTGTAATTTAGCTAGAAAAAGAACGGTTCATTTCAACAGCCCCTAAATGCGAACTAATCACAGTCGGTCAAGGGTCCAGGGGTGTGGGTCACACAGTAAATATGGCGCGTGTAATGCACGGTTAGTGAGATGCTCGTGGGATTTGATTGTATCTATTGTTGTTGAGCGATGCAGTTTTGTGGGGTAGAAGATGGGGCCCACATAAGGAGCGGAGAGAAACGGAACACTTGTAAAAAAACGTTTAAGTTTTGATTGGGTGGAATAATCAGATGCAAGCGACTCCAGGAAAGTGAATTGTAGGAGCACTTTAATTTTTAAAATAGGTTTTAAAAAATTGAAGGGTTTTGCTTTAGACCCCCAGTAGAGGTCGACCCCCAGTGACGTGGCACCTGCCATTCGCTGAAATAAAAAAAAATAATAATATTGTTTTGGACCAATCACGGGTCTACACGGCATTTTTCAAAATTGAATAAGTGAATTGTAGAAACAAATAATTTTTAAAATAGGTTTTAAAAAATTGAATTCAAAACTTATTTTGTTATGTGTTTTGAGTTTTGAATTTCAAAAATTATTTGTGAAAATCGAAAATCAAACAAGTTTTGGATTTTGAGTTTTCAAAAATGGATTAAAAAATGCATCCAAATGGGGCTGTGACTTTTTTTAATAACTTTTTACTCAAAATATGAATTGAAAAATCTTGCAGCCCGTTTGAATTTTCCAAATTCTTTTGAAAACTATTTTTTATGACTAATTTCAAAATTAAACCAAATGAGAAGATTTTGATTTGTTTTCAATTTTAATTATTCACTTATTTTTGTTAACTAAATTGACAGGAAAAAATATTTTAATCATTAGACTCAATTTAGATATACATAAAATATCTAACATATATTCTTCTTTTTTCATTGAATTTAATGATTAAAATGCATATTTTTTTCATTGATTTTACTTAATGAAAAATAGACAAATAATTTATATTGAAAACAAATCGAAATTTTTAGGGTTTAAATTGACAAAATTTAAAATTCAGTGTGAAATTTCTTGGAAACTCCGAAGATATTGATTTGCGATTATGATTCAATTTTAAACAATGAATAGCAATCCCAATCAAATAATCATTAACAAATCGGCACAACGATTTAACATAAAAAAAATCACAATAAATTACAGGTCAAAGCTACAAAACAATTCACTACGAAGACAAAAATAAATTATACATGAGAACCCTCAATTACCTGGCGAATCTAGGCCTGAGTTGAACCAAACTCGATGTGTCTCTTCCACTGCAGTCTTCACCTTGGAATTGCTTTGTCCAACATTGAATCCACAATGTTGATGTCCAATCCACGATAAATGAGCCACTCCATAATCCACCAAAACTAGGGGTGAGCATGGTCCGGATTAGACCGAATTTGGATAAAACCAGGACCAATCTGTTATTTACGGTTCTTGAAAAATTGTAACCAATTCAATCCGTTTAAATCATGGAACCAATCCGAACCAATCCGAACCAATCTATTTAAATACGGATTGGATCGGTTTAGGACCACAGATTCACATAATTAAATAACAAAAAATATATATATATATAATACTTTAATTTCATAATGGGTAAAACCAGGACCAATCTGTTATTTACGGTTCTTGAAAAATTGGAACCAATTCAATCCGTTTAAATCATGGAACCAATCCGAACCAATCTATTTAAATACGGATTGGATCGGTTTAGGACCACAGATTCACATAATTAAATAACAAAATATATATATAATACTTTAATTTCATAAAAACATAAATATAGCGCTATATTAGTTCTTCAATAGCAATATGTCTTTCTATAATCGCGACATACTGTTCTAGAATTTAAACAACCATAAGAAAATTAGTTTCACCATAAGTATTTAGACCATTACAAATTAAAACTAAAAACTAACAAATAAAAGTAATAAAAGAAGATATGATGCGGGTTTAGGTTTGAGTTTAGTTTTTTATGGAATAAAAGAAGATACTATGGGGGGAGGATGTATAATAAAAATATAGACTATTTGTATACGGTTTGGATCGGTTCCAATCTGGAACCGTGAGGTTCAATCCGGAACCAATCCGTGGATTACGGATTTTTAATTCTTCAATCCGGAACCGAACCACGGATTCAAAAAACCAATGTAAACCTATCGGATTGGACTGGACTAGATCGGATTATGGATTTCACAGATTCTCTGCTCAGCCCTAACTAAAACTTCAAGCTCAAGTTTCTTGGAATCCTTTGATAAACCACCTCTCTCTTTTTGTGAAAGAAATTAAAAAACCATCCCTAATGATAGTCAATATGAAACTCGTTGATCAATCGATCACCCTCAAATCATCAAGGAAAACAATACATAAATACCCTCCAATAACAAAACCATCTCTTTTCTCTTTCTCTTTAAGAATTTGGACTGGTTAAACCTTAAAACGTGCAAATGACACACTTTATACTAAATAGAATCGCGAAAACTATGGGTGAAATCGGTTCTGTTCAGTCTTTTTTTTTTTCAATTTTTGGACCGAATCGGTTCATTTGGTTCTATACTTATGATAACCGAATAGACCGAAATATGTATATAAACTACGCCGATAACTGGATTGGTGCGGTTTGGCCGATTGTTACGGTTTTGGGCCTCTTTTGTGTTGAAAAAAATACATCAATAATTTGAAAAATAAAAATTAAAACAAGTTTGAAAAAAGAACCCCAAAATGCTAAATGCGATGTAGATTTGTGATGGATACCCTGTTTTGGGAAAAAAATATACAAAAAGGTTGCTGTAAAAAAATAACAATAAAAAGTTTGAGAAAAAGCCCTCCAAAGTGCTAAACGTAATGTAGTTATTTGTGACGGATTGTATCCATCCAATTCAAGAACCAAAAAGAAAAAAGAAAAAAATACATACGACAGTAAATATTAATTCAATCCAACGGTTCAAAATTCAGCAAAATCAAAAGGTTTTCAAAAAGGTTTAAAAGATTACCGTTTTCAAAAAGGTTCAAAATATTAGGGTGTTCAAAATAAAAAGGGTAAACTTCACTTTACCCCCTTGTGGTTTAGGCTGGGTGCAGTTTACCCCCCTGACATTCGGAAATCACCACATAACTCCCATGTGGTTTGTGAACTAAAACGCACACTAACTTATGTTAACAGAACGTATAAATTTACCTTTATGCCCCTGTCTTCTTCATCTTTTCTCTTTTAAATTAAACCTGCATATATATATACACACACCTATTTTATTTCTTTCTTATTTCTTTTGAATTAAACCTACACATATATATACATATATACACATATATTTTCTTTCTTCTACTAACTCTAACAAATTTCAACTTCAAAAATTTTTGATTGATGCAAAACACTAGAAAACCCAACATTTTTCATATATTACATTATATATATACATATATATACTATCAGATTGAATTTGACTCAAATAAAATTTTCATTATTTTTAATAACCCAATTACTATTAGATTGAATTCAGGTCTACAGCCTGCCATGGCTGCAGCAGCGGCTTCACCTGAACAGCGGTAGCTGAGGCTTTGAAAGTGAGATTTCGGGTCGAAACTGAAGAATTGTAGGTGGTGTGGGTTTTGGTGATGGACTTAAATGTGAAGCTTGTTCCACTGTGAAGCTTGTTCCCCACTCCACAAGCTATTGTTTTTCAATCTATCAACATAACGAAAGTAAAAGAGCACCCATAAGTTAGACCATCGTAAAAAACATAGCCACAAATTGGTTCAATTTATGATACTAACTCTCAAGAATGAAATCCAAGTTGGAAAACATGTAGAAGAAGACCACTTTTCGAGTTACTTTTTCTGAGTACATAGCTTTTTCGATATATATATGTACTTGGGAAAATTTTCTCTATTCCTCTCTTCCAAAAGAACTTATAGCGATTCTACCAAGAAGGATTTTACTTGAATTATCTTAATGCCCTAGCTTATGATCTAATGGATCTCAAATTGTATTGTTCTGAGCAATTTTTTTTAAAAAAAAAATAAAATTGAAAAAGGGTAAAATTTGTATATCAAAAGAGAGATGATAAGGATAAGCTCAGTAAATAAATAATCGCAGTATAGATCAAGAAAACGAATTTAAAGAAAAGAAAAACATATATAGAACACAAATTATAAACCAAGGGTTTTCAAAACCTTATCTTCAACTTACCATAAAGAGAGAGAAACATTAAAAAAAGAATGAAGAATAACGGTATATTTTGTAAATTTGAAGGTGAATGAGGGGTAATTTAGTCTTAAAAATCAACTTACTCTCTTCTAGGCACGTAAGCCTTACATTCCATTAATTTAAATGGAAAAGCTGACAGTTCACTTTGGTCCATAAAACCATATGGGGGTTATGTGGTGATTTCCGAATGTTAGGGAGTAAACCGCACCCGGCCCAAACCACAGGGGGGTAAAGTGAAGTTTGCCCAAATAAAAAACAAGGACTTCAAATTTACCTTAGTTTGGAGTCGAAATTGCTACATCAACAAGATCATTGCAATGAGAGTGAAGACAAAGGAGTGCAATAAATCGCTTGCGTTTGTGCTTCAGATGTAACGATGAAGAGTGCGACATATTGTCATTGATGAGAGTGGTGATGAATGAGAAACCCTAATGCTATGAGAAACCCTGAGGCTGTGAGAAGTTGAAGATGAAAAGAGAAGAAACATAGAGAGGAAGATAGACTATTTGTTTACCCACAACTGTGTTTGTATGAAAAAATAGGGTTTTTTTTTGTTTTGTTATATAAGTGAGGTACATCAATGGCTGTGATTGTGCCATGTGGATGGCTAAGGTGATTAGGGATATTCGGTCGGTGCGGTGCAGTTCGGCCCTATTTTCCACAAAACCAAAATCGAAACTGAAATCGTAAAAAATAAAAATACTCCGACCGACCGTAGCTAGACAAAAAAAAAAGACCGAAAACTGTATAGTTCGATCGATTCGATTTATGCGGTTAATCTTTCATCCCTAGCGAAAACCACTTGAGCACTCACTTTACTGCTTAAAACGATGAGACTGAAGGCGGTGCTCACATAAAGGCCAACCGATTGAGCATAACATCTACCGCTCAAATGATAAAACATATTTTTCAGAAGTTCAGAACACTGGCTACGATACTAAATGAATTACTTCACCACTTGAGTGCACGAAAGACTGCTCGAGCAGTTTATCAACTCTGAGCTAACTAGGCATCTCGATTCCCGTGCCTAGTCAGCAAAGTGACAAACAATCAAGATACAAAACATCAGCACAAACTCCTCTACTCAAGTACAACACAAATTGAATTCACATCTAAACTCTCATAACTTCACAGATTAAAAAAAACAAAACAAAAAAGAAACAAGGAAGCAATTACAATTGAATGGTGTTTTTGTTCAACGAAATTACCAATTACCAAAAAACCTGACATAGTATTTATTTTATTACAAGTGTCAAACTCTAGGAATTTTTTCTTTTTGTAAATTTTTCAATTAAATTCAAGGCCATATTTGGTTATAAGTCATTTGACAGTCTTAGGGATATGGTCATGTGATATCCCAAAAGTGTTGTAATGGGTGGAGGGGAGGGGGGGGTGTCCACGATTTTGTATTAAGTCATGGAAGAACATTAGGAACATGGTGTTTAATGATTGATGAAGGGCATTACTAAGTAGTGCCCCTAGACTATCAAATAATTTGTCCGGTTTGGTTCCATTTATTTGTAAGTTACCAAGTCATTTAGTTTAATATTTAAAATTAAATTTTAAATGATTATACTTAAAAATTTATTGGCTATGCTTGATTTGGTTTCGAGTATATGTATTTTTTTTAACAATAAAAAAATTACAAACAAGTTTGGTGAAAAATGAAACATTAAATAAAAACTCATTATTTTCTTCATATTTTTTTGTATAAATAATTATGAAATTTTAAAAATAATTTGTGCTATTTATTTTTTCAAATTATTTTTTATAAAAAAAAAAAAGATTCTAAAAATGAACATGACTAATGTGTTTGGCTTAACGTGTTTCAATTTCTAAGTTTTTACCATTTTAGCTTCAAAAGGTATAAATAAACTCAAAAACTTATTTTTCAAAGTTAGATTTAAATATTTTTTTCAACTAGCGTTTCAAAATTGAAACTTTATTTGTGTAAATTATATTCACCTTTCCTAAGATTTGAAAAGGGATTTTTATTGATAAGTTCAATTTAGAAGTGTTTTAACCCAAGAAGTCCATGAAGGAATTTTTTAACCCATTTAGTCCCATGTATGTATAGTTTTATTCAATAAAATCCATTTTCTTGATTTATACTATTTTCTTGGACACTTATGCCCTTATATTTAATTTTGATACCCTTATAAATATTTTTTCAACGATTAGCAATTTAATGATGTAAACATTCATATTTTAAAATTCACATTTGTAGGAATGTAAATTGGCCCGTGGGCGGCCCGAAACCCGCCCGCGAGCCAGGGCGGGCCCGGCCCGTTGACAATGTGAATATTCACATTGACATGTTAAAATTCACATTAATAGGAGTGTAAAATTGGCCCCCGTCCCGTGGCGGTGCGAAACCCGCCCGCGGCCCATGGGCGGCCCGGGACGGGCCCGGTCCGGCCCGTTGACAATGTGAATATTCACATTGACATGTTAACATTCACATTGATAAGAGTATAAAATTAGGTCGCGGCCCATGGGAGGCCAAAAGCCGGCCCGTAGCCGGCCCGTTGACAATGTGAATATTCACATTGACATGTTAACATTCACATTGATAGGAGTATAAAATTAGCCCGCGCATCGTAGCTGCCCGAAACCCGTCCAAGGCTCGTGGGCGGGCCCGGCCCGGCCTGGCCTGTTGACAATGTGAATGTTCATATTGACATGTTAACATTCACATTGATAAGAGTATAAAACTAGACAGCAGCCCAGGGCAGGCCCAACTCGGCCCGGCCCGTTGACAATGTGAATATTCACATTGACATGTTTAACATTCACATTAATAGGAGTGTAAAATTGGCCCCCGTCCCGTGGCAGCGCGAAACCCGCCCGCGGCCCGGGGCGGGCCCGGTCCAGCCTGTTGACAATGTGAATATTCACATTAACATGTTAACATTCACATTGATAAGAGTATAAAATTGGCCCGCGGCCCATGGACGGCCAAAAGCCCGCCCGTTGCCCGGAGCGGGCCCGGCCCGGCCTGTTGACAATGTGAATATTCACATTGACATGTTAACATTCACATTGATAAGAGTGTAAAATTAGCCCGCAGCCCGTGGACGGCCCGAAGCCCGACCGCAGCCCGATGCGGGCTTGGCCCGACTCGTGACAATGTGAATATTCATATTAACATGTTAACATGCACATTGATAGGATTGTAAAATTAGCCCGCGCCCCGTGGCTGCCCGAAACCCGTCCACGGCCCATGGGCGGCCCGGGGCAGGCCCGGCCCAGCCTGTTGACAATGTGAATAAATATTCACATTGACATGTTAACATTTACATTGATAAGAGTGTACAATTGGCCCATGACCCGTGGGCAGCCCGAAGCCCGACCTCGGGCCAGGGCGGGCCCGACCCGTTGGCAATGTGAATATTCACATTGACATGTTAACATTCACAAACTCGGGCTAGCCGAATTGGTCCGCGACCCGTGGGCTGCCCGAAGCCCGCCTACGGTCCGGGGCAGGCTCGTTTGGGTCCGGGCCTGAGCATGTCTGAGACCCTAGGCTAGGGCCTAAGCCATCACTTTGAAGCCCGGCCCGGCCCGGCCCATCGGCCCGGTTAAGGCCCATTCAAGGCTCGGTCCCAGGCCCGGCCCGCGCCGAGGCCTAGTGTCTTTTTTTGTAAAAAATAATAAAATTTTGGTAGAAA
>NW_021024652.1:1237623-1306227 GCF_004153795.1 Camellia sinensis
AATTGATGGTACAATCCGCACAAATAACTACATTACGTTTAGCACTTTGGAGGGCTTTTCTCAAACTTTTATTGTTATTTTTTTACAGCAACCTTTTTGTATATTTTTTTCCCAAAACCAGGGTATCCATCACAAATCTACATCGCATTTAGCATTTTTGGGTTCTTTTTTCAAACTTGTTGAATTTTTATTTTTCAAAATTATTGATGTATTTTTTTTCAAACACAAAAGAGCCCAAAACCGTAAACAATCGGCCAAACGCACCAATCCAGTTTCGATCGCGTAGTTGTAATAACATATTTCGTCGTATTCGGGTTATCATAAGTATAAACCAAATGAATCCGATCGCGCCAAAAATTGAAAAAAAAAAAGACTGAACAGAACCGATTTCAACCCATTAGTTTTCGCGATTTTGTTTAGTATAAAGGGTGTCATTTGCACGTTTAAGGTTTAACCAGTCCAAATTCTTAAAGAGGAAGAGAAAAGAGATGGTTTTGTTATTGGAGGGTATTTAATGTATTGTTTTTCCTTGATATTGAGGGTGATCGATTGATCAACGCAGTTTATATTGACTATCATTAGGAGGTTTTTTTAATTTCTTTCACAAAAAGAGAAGAGGTGGTTTATCAAAGGATTCAAGAAACTTGAGCCTTGAAGTTTTAGTTAGGCTGAGCAGAGAATCTGTAAATCCATAATCCGATCTAGTCCAGTCCAATCCGATAGGTTTACATTGGTTTTTTGAATCCGTTGGTTCGGTCCGATTGAAGAATTAAAAAATCCGTAATCCACGGATTGGTTCCGGATTGAACCTCACGGTTCCAGATTGGAACCGATCCAAAAACCGTAATACAAATAGTCTATATTTTTATTATACATCCTCCCCCCATAGTATCTTCTTTTATTCCATAAAAACTAACTTCAAAACTAAACCCGCACATCATATCTGCTTTTATTACTTTTATTTGTTAGTTTTTAGTTTTAATTTTGTAATGGTCTAAATAACTTATGGTGAAACTAATTTTCTTATGGTTGTTTAAAATTCTAGACAGTATGTCGCGATTATTAGAAAGACATATGCTATTGAAGAACTAATATAGCGCTTATTTAATGTTTTTTATGAAATTAAAGTATTATATATATATATATAATGTTATTTAATTATGTGAATCTGTGGGTCCTAAACCGATCCATCCGTATTAAATAGATTGGTATCGGATTGGTTTCCATGATTTAAACGGATTGAATTCGGTCTCCAATTTTTCAAGGAACCCGAAATAACAGATTGGTCCTGGTTTTACCCAAATTCAGTCTAATGGACCATGCTCACCCTAGTTGTTAGTGGATTATGGAGTGGCTCATTTATCGTGGATTGGACATCAACATTGTGGATTTCAATGTTTGGACAAAGCAATTCCAAGTGAAGACTTGGCAGTGGAAGAGACACATCGAGGTTTGTTCAACTCAGGCCTAGATTCCCAGGTAATTGAGGGTTCTCATGTTATAATTTTTTTTGTCTTCGTAGTGATTGTTTTGTGTAGCTTGTGACCTGTAATTTATTGTGATTTTTTTTATGTTAAGATCGTGTGCCGATTTGTTAATGATTATTTGATTGGGATTGCTATTCAATTGTTTAAAAAATTGAATCATAATCGCAAATCAATATCTTCGGAGTTCAAGAATTTCACACTGAATTTTTAAAAATTTTGTCAAGTTAAACCCTAAAAATTTCGATTTGTTTTCAATATAAATTATTGTCTATTTTCATTAAGCTAAAATCAAATGAAAAAAATATGCATTTAATCATTAAATTCAAGGAAAAAGAAGAATATATGTTAAGATATTTTATGTATATCTAAATTGAGTCTAATGATTAAAATATTTTTTTCCAAGTCAATTTAGTAAACAAAAATAAGTGAATAATTAAAATCAAAAACAAAATCAAAATCTTCTCATTTGGGTTAATTTTGAAAGAGGTCATAAAAAATAGTTTTCAAAAGAATTGGAAAATTGCAAACGGGCTGCAAGATTTTTCAATTCATATTTTGAGTTAAAAGTTATTAAAAAAAGTGACAGCCCCATTTGGATCATTTTTTATCATTTTTGAAAACTCAAAATATGGAATTGAAAAATCTTGCAGCCCGTTTGAATTTTCCAAATTTCTTTGAAAACTATTTTTTAGACTTAATTTCAAAATTAAACCCAAATGAGAAGATTTGATTTTTTTTAATTTTAATTATTCACTATTTTTGTTAACTAAATTTGACTGGAAAAAAATATTTTAATCATTAGACTCCAATTTAGATATACATAAAAATATCTAACATATATTCTTCTTTTTTCATTGAATTTAATGATTTAAAAATGCATATTTTTTCATTGATATTAATGAAAAATAGACAAATAATTTATATTGAAAACAAAATCGAAAATTTTTAGTGGTTTAAATTAGACCAAAAATTTAAAATTCAGTGTGAAATTCTTGGAAACTCCGAAGATATTGATTTGCGATTATGATTCAATTTTAAACAATGAATAGCAATCCCAATCAAAATAATCATTAACAAATCGCGCACAACGATTTAACATAAAAAATCATCAATGAAATTTACAGGTCAAAGCTACAAAACAATTCATACGAAGACAAAAATTAAATTATACATTGAGAACCCTCAAATTACCTGGCGAATCTAGCCTGATGAACCAAACTCGGATGTGTCTCTTCCACCTGCAGTTCTTCGACCTTGGAATTGCTTTGTCCAACATTGAATCCACAATGTTGGATGTCCAAAAAAAAAGGTTTCACGATAAATTAGAGAGCCACTCCATAATCCACTAAAACTAGGTGAAGCAGCTGGTCCAGATTAGACTGAATTTGGGTTAAACCCAGGACCAATCTGTTATTTAGGTTCTTTGAAAAATTGGAACCAAATTCATCCGTTAAATCATGGAACAATCCGAACCCAATCTATTTAAATACGGATTGGATCGGTTTAGACACAGATTCACATAATTAAATTAACAAAAATTTATATATAATACCTTGAATTTCATAAAACATAAAATAGCGCTATATTAGTTCTTTCAATAGCAATATGTCTTTCTAAATCGCGACAATACTTTCGTAGAATTTAAAAACCATAAGAAAATTAGTTTCACCATAAGTATTTAGACCATACAAATTTAAACTAAAAACTAACAAATAAAAGTATTAATAAAAGAGAAGATATGATGCGGGTTTGTTTGACGTTTAGTTTTTTATGGAATAAAAGAGATACTATGGGGGGAGGATTGTATAATAAAAATATAGACTATTTGTATACGGTTGGATCGTTCCAATCTGTTGGAACCGTTGAGGTTCTAATCCGGAACAATCCGTGGATTACGGATTGTTTAATTCTTCATCCGGAACCGAACCACGGATTCAAAAAACCAATGAAACCTATCGGAATTGACTGGACTAGACGAATTATGGATTTCACAGATTCCTGCTCAGCCCTAACTAAAACTTCAAGCTCAAGTTTCTTGGAATCCTTTGATAAACCACCTCTCTCCTTTTGGTTGAAAGAAATAAAAAAAACCATCCCTAATGATAGTCAATATGAAACTCGTTGATCAATCGATCACCCTCAAATCATCAAGGAAAACAATACATAAATTACCCTCCGAATAACAAAAACCATCTCTTTTCTCTTCCTCTTTAAGAATTGGCACTGGTTAAACCTTAAAACGTGCAAATGACCACACTTTATACTAAACAGAATCGCGAAAACTTATGGGTGAAAATCGGGTTCTGTTCAGTCTTTTTTTTTTCAATTTTGGACCGAATTCGGTTCATTTGGTTCTAATTATGATAACCGAATAGACCGAAATGTATATAAACTACGCCGATAACTGGATTTTGGTGCGGTTGGCCGATTGTTACGGTTTGGCCTCTTTGTGTGAAAAAAAAGTACATCATAATTTGAAAAAATAAAAATTAAAACAAGTTTGAAAAAAGAACCCCAAAAGCTAAATGCGGAGTAGATGTGATGGATACCCTGTTTGGGAAAAAATATACAAAAAGTTGCTGTAAAAAAATAACAATAAAAAGTTTGAGAAAAAGCCCTCCAAAGTTGCTAAACGTAATGTAGTTATTTGTGACGGATTGTATCCATCCAATTCAAGAACAAAAAGAAAAAGAAAAAAAATACATACGACAGTAAATATTAATTCAATCCAACGTTAAAAATTCAGCAAAATCAAAGGTTTTTCAAAAAAGGGTTAAAGATTACCGTTTTCCAAAAAAAAGTTTCAAAATATTTAGGGTGTTCAAAATAAAAAGGGTAAACTTCACTTTACCCCCTTGTGGTTAGCTGGGTGCAGTTTACCCCCCTGACATCGGAAATCACCACATAATCCCATGTGGTTTGGTGAATTTAAAACGCACACTAACTTATGTTAAACCAAGAACGTATAAATTTACCTTTATGCCCTGTTCTTCTTATCTTTTCTCTTTTAAATTAAACCCTGCATATATATATACACACACGCTATTTTATTTTCTTTTCTTATTTCTTTGAATTAAAACCTACACATATATATACATATATACACATATATTTTCTTTCTTCTACTACTTCTAACAAATTCCAACTTCAAAAATTTTTGATTGATGCAAACACTAGAAAACCCAAACATTTTTTCATAATTACATTATATATATACATATATATACTATCAGATTGAATTTGACTCAAAATTAAAATTTCATTATTTTTAATAACGCCAATTACTATAGATTGATTCAGGTACTCAGCCTGCCATGGCTGCAGCAGCGGCTTTCACCTGAACGCGGTAGCTGAGGCTTTGAAAAGTGAGATTTCGGTCGAAAACTGAAGAATTGTAGGTGGTGTGGGGTTTTGGTGATGGAGCTTAAATGTGAAGCTTGGCCACTGTGAAGCTTGTTCCCCACTCCACAAGCTATTGTTTTTCAATCTATCAACATAAACGGAAAGTAAAAGAGCACCCATAAGTTAGACCATCGTAAAAAACATAAGCCACAAAATTGGTTCAAGTTATGATACTAACTCTCAAGATGAAATCCCAAGTTGGAAAACATGGTAGAAGAGACCACTTTTCGAGTACTTTTCTGAAGTACATAGCTTTCGATATATATATGTACTGGGATAAAATTTTTCTCTATTCTCTCTTCCAAAAGAACTTTATAGCGATTCTAACCAAGCAAGGATTTTACTTGAATATCTTAATGCCCTAGCTTATGATCTAATGGATCTCAATTGTATGTTCTGAGGCAATTTTTTTTGTAAAAAAAAAATAAAATTGAAAAAGGGTAAAATTTGTAATCAAAGAGAGATGATAAGGATAAGCTCAAGTAAATAAATAATCGCAAAGTATAGGAATCAAGAAAACGAATTTAAAGAAAAAGAAAAACATATATAGAAACACAAATTAAAACCCAAGGGTTTTCAAAACCTTATCTTAAACTTACCATAAAGAGAGAGAAACAGAAGAAAGAATGAAGAAATAACGGTATATTTTTGTAAATTTGAAGGTGAGATGAGGGCGTTAATTAGTCTTAAAAATCAACTTTACTCTCTTCTAGGCACGTAAGCACTTTTACATTCCATAATTTAAATGGAAAAGCCTGGACAGTTCACTTTGGTCCATAAAACCAAGGGGGTTATGTGGTGATTTCCGGGAATGTTAGGGAGTAAACCGCACCCGGCCCAAACCAAGGGGTAAAAGTGAAGTTGCCCAAATAAAAAACAAAGGACTTCAAAATTTACCTTAGTTTGGGAGTCGAAATTGCTACATCAACTGAAATCATTGCAATGAGAGTGAAGACAAAGGAGTGCCAATAAATCGCTTGGCGTTTTGTGCTTTCAGATGTAACGATGAAGAGTGTGCGACATATGTCATGATGAGAGTGGTGCATGAATGAGAAAACCCTAATGCTATGAGAAACCCTGAAGGGTGAGAAGTTGAAGATGAAAAGGAAGAAAAACATAAGAGGAAGAAGACTATTTGTTTACCCACAACTGTTTTGTATGAAAAAAGATAGGTTTTTGTTTTGTTATATAAGTGAGGTACACAATGGCTGTGATTTGTGCCATGTGGATGGCTAAGTGATTAGGGATATTCGGTCGGTGCGGTGCAGTTCGGCCCTATTTTCCGCAAAACCAAAAATTCGAAAATGAAATCGTAAAAAATAATTAAAAATACTCCGACCGCCAGTAGCTAGACAAAAAAAAAAAAGACTGAAAACTGTATAGGTGATCGATTCGATTTATGCGGTTATCTTTCATCCCTAGCGAAAACCACTTTGAGCACTCACTTTACTGCTTAAAACGATTGAGACTGAAAGGCGGATGCTCACATAAAGAGCCAACCGATTGAGCATAACATCTACCGCGCAAATGGATAAAACTATTTTTCAAAGTTCAAGAACACTGGGCTACGATACTAAATGAATTACTTCACCACTTGATGTGCACGAAAGACTGGCGAGCAGTTTATCAAACTCTGAAGCTAACTAGGATCTCGATTCCCGTGCCTGAGTCAGCAAAGTGACAAACAATCAAAACAAAACGTCAGCACAAACTCCCTACTCAAGACAACACAAATTGGATTCGCATTCTAAAACTCTCATAACTTCACAGATTAAAAAAAACAAAACAAAAAAAAAAAAGAAACAAGAGAAGCAATTACAATTGAATGGTGTTTTGTTCAACGAAAATACCAATTACCAAAAAACCTGACAATAGTATTTATTTTATCACAAGTGTCAAACTCTAGGAATTTTGTTCTTTTTGGTAAAATTTTTCAATTAAATTCAAGGCCATATTTCGTTTAAGTCATTTGACAGTTTAGGATATGGTATGTGATATCCCAAAAGTGTTGTAATGGGTGGGGGGGGGGGGGTTGTGCTCACGAGTTTGTATTTAAGTCATGGAAGAACATTAGGAACGATGGTGTTTAATGATTTTGATGAAAGGCATTACTAAAGGTAGTGCCCAGACTATCAAATAATTTGTCGGTTTTGGTTCCAATTATTTTGTAAGTTACAAGTCATTTAGTTTAATATTTAAATTAAAATTTTTAAATGATTATACTTAAAAATTATTGGCTATGCTTGATTTGGTTTCGAGTATATGTATTTTTTTTTTAACAATAAAAAAAATTACAAACAAGTGTTGGTGAAAAATGAAACATAAAAAAAAAAAACTCATTATTTTTCTTCATATTGTTTGGGTATAAATAATATGAAATTTTTAAAATAATTTGTTGGTATTTAATTAATTTTTTTTCAAATTTATTTTAAAAAAAAAAAAAGATTCTAAAAATGAACAAAACTAATGTGTTTGCTTAACGTGTGTCAATTCTAAGTTTTTACCGTTTTTTAAGCTTCAAAAGAGTATAAATAACTCAAAAACTTATTTTTCAAAGTAGATTTAAATATTTTTTCAACTAAGCGTTGCAAAATGGAAACTTTATTTGTGTAAATATATTCACCTTTCCCAAGATTTAAAAGCGGATTTATTGATAAGTCTAATTAGAAGCGTTTTAAACCCAAGAAGTCTATGAAAAGGAATTTTTTAACCCATTTTAGTCCCAGATGTATAGTTTTTTCCATAAAGTTCATTTTCTTGATTACACTATTTCTTTGACACTTATCCCTATATTTAATGTTTGATATCTTTATAAATATTATTCAACGATTAGGCAATTTAATGATGTGAACATCATAATTTTAAAAGTCACATTTGTAGGAATGTCAAAATTGAGCCCTTTGGCGGCCCGAAACCCGCCCGCGAGCCAGACGGGCCCGGCCCATTGACAATGTGAATATTCTACATTGACATTTAAAATTCAACATTAATAGAGTATAAAAATTGGCCCCCGTCCCGTGCGGCGCGAAACCCGCCCGCGGCCAAGGCGGCCGGTGCGAGGCCCGGCCCGTTGCCCGTTGACAATGTGAAGATTCACATTGAACATGTTTAACAATTCACATTAATAGGAAGGTTAAAGGCCGCGGCCATGTGCGGTCCAAACCCCGTCTAGCGCCGTGGCGGGCTCGCCCTGGGCGGGGGCCGCCCTTGATCAAGTGCAATATTCACATTGACATGTTAACATTTACATTGATAGAGAGTAATAAAATTAGCCGGCGCTCCGTAGGCTGTCGCGAAAAGCCACGCCCAGGGGCTCTGTGGACGGGCCCGACCCGGCCTGTTGACAATGTGAATGATTCATACTTGACAGTTTAACATTCAACATTGATAAAGTGAAAACTGATAGCCAGCCCATGGCGCGGCACCGGATCGTGCCCGGCTCGGCCCGTTTGACAATGTGAATATTCACATTGACATGTAACATTCACATTAAAGGAGTGTAAAATTGGCCCCGTGGCCCGTGGCGGCGCGAAACCGCCCGCCTGACCATGGGCGGCCCGGGGCGCCCCGACCAGCCGCGTTGACAATGTGAATATTCACATATGAACATGTTAACATTACATTGATTAAGAGTATAAATTTGGCCCGCGGCACATGGACGGCCAAAAGCCCGCCCGTTGCCTGGGCGGGCCGGCCCGTTGACAATGGAATATTCACATTGACATGTTAACATTCACATTGACATGTTAACATTCACATTGAGAAGAGTGTAAAAGTTGGCCGCAGCCCTGTGGGCGGCCGAAAGGCCCGACCGCAAGCCCGAGGCGTGCTTGGCCCGACTCGTGACAATGTTGAATATTCACATTGACATGTTAACAGCACATGATCATGATTGTAAAATTAGCCCGCGCCCCGTGGCTGCCCGAAACCCGCCACGGCCCATGAGGCGGCCCGGGGGCAGGCCGGCCCGGCCCACCTGTTGACAAGTGAAATATTATCACATTGGACAATGATTTAAACATTTTACACTTTTGATAAGAGTGTACAATTGGCCCGGACCCGTGGGCAGGGCCCGAAGCCCGACCTTCGGGCCAGGGCGGGCCCCGCCCGTTGGCAATGTGATATTCACATTGACATGTTAACATTCACATGTGCTAGGAGTGTAAAATTGGCCCGCAGCCCGTGGGCGGCCCGAAGCCCGATTATGGCAACCCGAGGCGGGCTTGGCCGACCCGTGACAATGTGAATATTCACTTGGCATGTAACATTAACATTGATAGGAGTGTAAAAACTTGTCCGTTGCCCGAAGCTCGCCCGCGGGCCGGGGTAGGCCCGGAACCCAAACCCGGGCCACCCCAGGCCGCCCACGGGCTTCGGACCAGCCCAGGGGACGCGATGTCAATTTACACTCTTTCAATGTGAATGTTACATGTCAATGTTGATATTCACATTGTCAACAGGTTGGGTCGGGCCCACCTCGGGGCCACCCACGGGCGTGGGCGTGTTCTGGGCAGCTATTGGGGCCACAGGCTTAATGTTTTACACTCTTATCAATGTGAATTGCTTAACATTCCATGTGAATATTCACGTTGTCAACAAGCGGGCCGCGTCGGCCGGGGCCGGGCTTCGGGGCTGTCAATGGGTCACGGGTAATTTTACACTCTTATCAATGTTAATGTTAATATGTCAATGTGAATATTCACATGTCAACGAGCCGGGGTCGGCTTCCGTGGGCAGCAGGCGGGCGTCGGCCGCCCACGGGCCACGGGCCAATTTTACATTCCTATCAATGTGAATGTTAATATGGTCAATGTTTGAATGATTCACGATTCTGTCAACGGGCCGGACCGGGCTCGCCCCGGGCCGCCCATGGGACGTGCAGTCAATTTTACACTCTTTTCAAATTGTGAATGTTAATATGTCAATGTGAATATTCACATTTCAACAGGCCGGGTGCGGGCCCGCCCCGGGGCCGCCCACGGGCCGTGGGCTAGTTTCGGGCAGCACGGGACGCGGGCTAATTTTATTACTCTTATAATGTAAATAGAACATGTCAATGTGAATATTTGCATTATCAACGGGTCGGGCCGGCCCCGCCCAGGGCAAGCCCACGAAGCCGCAGACGGGTTTCGGGCGCCACAGGGCCGCGGGCTAAATTTACACTCCTATAATGTGAATTTTAACATGTCAATGTGAATATTCACATTGTCAACGGGTCGGGCCGGGCCGAGCCCACCCCGACCAGGGCCCGGGCTTTGGGCTGCCCATGGGTCATGGGCCAATTTTACACTCTTGTCAATGTTAATGTTAATGTTAATGTTACTGTTACTGTTAATATGTCAATGTGAATATTCATATTGTGAACGGGCCCGCCCCGAGCGACGGGCTGGTTTCGGGCCGCCCACAGGCCGCAGGCCAATTTTACACTCCTATCAATGTGAATGTTAACTTGTCAATGTGAATATTCATATTATTAACGGGCCGGGTCGGGCCTATTTTTTTTGGTTTGTGGGCCGGCCCGGTCCGACTCGAATTTTTCCGGGCACCCACGAGGATTGACATGAGCGGGGCTCCTACACATTGACGATATAAACATTTATATTGACGGTGTGAACATTCACATTAAGGGTATTTTGGTAATTATGTCACCCATAGGACTTATTGAAACATAAGAAAATAATGTGAACTAAATGGAACATAAGTAGATGAAAAAGGTATTTTGGTCTTCTTATCTCAAATTGGACCTAATGGAATAGTAAAAAAGAATATGGGTTAGATGAAATAAAACTCTTAGAAAATAGATTTATCAAAAAAGCTCCCATTTGAAAAACTTATTGTTAATCAGACGTTTTTGAAATAATTATATGAACGTTCCTTTCAGTAAGATTAATATGATAGAAATTAATGTAGATAAGTGGTGACACTGAAATAAAAAGAATCACTATTATATAAATTAAAATCTCAACTGAAATTAGTCTAATTATGTTAAAAATATGAGATTAATATAATTTATCTAAATTACTATTTTTATATATGTATATTTATTTATAACATGAATTACTGCATTTAATCAGTCGGCCATGAGGCGAGGATGCAGGGGCACTTACGGTGGAACGTTCATTGGGAAATTCATTTCTAATCGTTACTTTGCCGGCAGTTTTAGCCTCCGTTTGGAAATTGCAATGCTTTTTGACTTTTTTTTTTTTATTTTTTTTTTTTGACTATTTTAATTTGGGTTAAAAAGTTTAGTTTAGGAAGAATTTTTTGACTTTTTTATGAGAGAAAAATGTAATGATTATATATTGGATGTGATGTCTTGATTGTTGTAGCTAAAATAACTTATTTTGTTTTTTGTGACTATTTTAGCTCCAAAATCACTTGCCAAACACCACCCACGCAAATGATTAATATTTAAAAAGGGTCAAATTATGGGTTGTTTAGGATGTCCTAAATAAGTACACTTTTTATCTTTTTAGACTAAAAAATTGAGAAAAGAAATATGGATGTTTGGTTAACTTTTTTGACTTTTTATAGAAAAATGTGTATTAAAAAATTATATAAATTATTATGTAGAGAAAAATTAGGATTGAAAATTGTGCAGTCGTAATTTTTAACTTTTGATAAATAATAATAATTTTTTAACTTTTAAAGTAACTTTTTAATTTTTTAACCTTTTTTTCAACTTGTCAAACTTAATTGGTCTCTATCACTAATGCTTGTCTACCCGCTTGTGCACAGGGACAATAAATGATTTTATAATGTTTGGTGAACACGTGTCCTAATTAGGTTTCAACAATGATTCATCCCACTAAAAACATCACCACTAATAGCACTAATGCATTAAAAAAATAAAAATAAATACTAAAAAAAATACAATTTCAAGACCAAAACATCACATCATTAATGGCGGGACCCACTGCCACCTAATTAGTGGGAGCACTAATTAGTGCTCCCAAGCATTTTTCATTAGGTTTATAGGGTGTGTTTGGTTTGTGTTTGTAGAGTAATTTTTGAGATAAAAAGTACGAAAACTTGTTTAGTTTGTCTTTTTTCAGAAATAGTTTTGAAAAATTATTTTGAAAAGAGAGTTTTAAAAAAAGTGATTAATTTAATATGTATGAGAGAGTGATTTTGAAAAGTAGGTAATCAAACAAAATTTTGAGATTTTTTTTAAAAAATTTATTTAAGGTTGGTTTGGGGTGTCCTAAAAAAGTGCACTTTTTGTCTTTTTACGAAAAGATGTACAAAAAAGTAGAGAGGTGATATGATGGAAAAAAGATAAAAAGATAAAAAGATGGATTATATAGGTTATGCCAAACCTAGCCTTAGTTTGATTATTCTTAAAAATTTGTTTGTAGAAAATTTTTCTCAAAAATTTTTTTGAAAAACAAACTAAACAAGGCTATAATGTTTGGTGAACACGTGTCCTAATTAGGGACATTATTGTCATAATATTTGTGATTTTGAAACCACAAAAATTTATTTATTGGGTGCATCCCGATGTTATAGCGCTTAGAGTTTGAAAATCATTCACGGATGTTGATTCTCTCTGTTTCTCAATTAAAAATTTTCAAATTAAAGCTAAGTTTGGCGATCAAAAAATAATTTATCTTTTTATTTTTTTTATCACATTATTTTTCTATTTTTTTATATATTTTTTCATAAAAAGATAAAAAATATACTTATTTAGGTTATCCCAAACAACCCCTAAGAACATCTTCAACCCATACATCTCTATTTCTCTAATATAAACTCCAATCATACATCTCTATTTCTTCAAAAATTTGAACATTTTCTCACTTTTCTTTCAATTTTTACCCAATTTTTTTCCAAAATTTAAATTATTTTATTTAATTTTTTGTTAAATATAATTAATATTGGTCTCATTTTAAAGGTATTGTTAATATCTTTTTAATGAAACTAATTTTATAAATATTGAATATACATATTAAGTTATAAAGATAAAATTAAAGATAAAAAAAGAGTGAATAGTGTTTTAGAGTGATCCTCCATTTTTTTCATCCTCCCTCTGTATTTAGAGGATCAATTCATCGTCCTCCATTTGGGAGGAGGATATAGAGGATGGATTGGAGTTGTTTTTGGGAGAAGATCCTCCATATTTGAAGATATGGAGCATGCATTGGAGATGCTCTAAGAGTCGATTTGGAATAATTTAAATAAATTTTAATTTTTTTAATTTTTTTATTTTAATAATTTTTAAAAAATTTTGTCACAAGGTAACCTAATTAGGGCATTATTGTCACAATAGTTATGATTTGAAATGACAAAAGTTTATTTAATTACTTAAATATCTCCATTTGATGCATCCTAATATTACCACGCTTATTGTTTGAGAATCATTGGCCGATGTTGATTTCCTTTCTCAATTAAAAAATTTCAAATTCAGGGTTTGATTGGGATAACTTAAATAAGACCTCATTTGAAAACTAAGGCTCCGTTTGGTAAGCCTCTCCAATTATAGTTTCACATATTGATTTGAGTGTGTTATTTGTTTTGAACTTTCAAATCATAATTCTATAGCCATTTCTTAAAACTCAATTCAAAACATAATCATTACTTTTCAAAACTTATAACCAAACACATAATTCAAAACTCTTTTTAAAACTCAATTCAAATCAATGTTTTAATTAATTTTTTTGAATATTTATTTTAATTTTTTACTTATTAAATGTTTTTGATTATTTAAATTATTTATGATTTAAATTTTTTGAATATTTATTTTGAAAAAATTTATTTCCTTTGTAGTATTTTCAATTAAAAAATTAATTAATGTTATTTTCTGTTAAAAATAAATTTTTTTAATTGAATTTTAAAAAAAGTTTAGTTATGAGTGTTGATCAGAATTTTCAATAGTGTGAAAATAGTGTGTTTTGTTATGAGTTATAACAATTTGAATTAAGTTTTGAAAACTCTTTCCAAAACTCATAACTAAACAAATTTTCTTACTTCACAAGTCAAATCAAAATTTTAAAACTCAATTCCACACTCAATTCAAAATTCAATTCAACACTCTATTCAAAAACCATAATCAAACAAATTTTCTACACTCAAATCATAATTCCACAACTCACAAACTCAAAATACAACTCATACTCTCAAATCATATTTACAAAACTCTACTAAACACAACCTAAGTATTTTAGTTACTATAAGTTGTCACATCACTCTATTTACTTTTCTGTATATTTTTTCGTAAAAAATCAAAAAATTACTAAAATAGCATATTCACAAACAATGCCTAAGTTCAAATTTTTTAAATTTTTTTTGTTTTTTAGTAATTTTTTAAAAATTTTGTCACAAAAGTTTTTTTAGTCAGTTTTACGTGGATGAATATAAAAAAAAATCAAAAATTTCAAAAAATATTTAAAAACAAAATAAATTTAAAAAATCACCATTTTTTATTTATTTTTGTCTTTTTGGATTTATTTAAAAATTTTATTTTATTTTTTATTTTCATGTAAAAAGTCTAAAATTCTTTTTAAAATTAAAAAGAATAATGATAATAATAAAGACAAAAATAAGCTGAAATTTTTTTTAAACAAAAAAAAAAGAAAAAAACACAACCAAACACCGGTGTGGATTTTGTTTGAGTGTTGTTCCATATACCAAATAACTATGGCCGTGTTTGTTTGGTTTCATAAGATACAAGGCCCGTTTGTTTTCGGAGGTAGAATTGAGGAAATTCGTAATGAGGGAATTAACAGTGAGGGGATTAAGTAAAATTATGTTTGTTTTGATGATAGTTGTTAGTGTATGAATTGTTAAATTATTTTTATATAAAATAATAAAACAAATAAAAAATTAAACATTAATATTTATAGAAAAATTCCCAATATAGAAAAAATAAAAAAATTTCTAATTCCTTCACTATTTTTCTAATACCATCTCCCCAACATCCATCTCAATCTCCTCCCAAACCTCCATCTATATCACCTTCACCATCCTAATCCCCTCCCCAACTCTACAAACAAACACAACACTAAATAACACCTCCGCCATCCTAATCCCCTCTCATCTACTTAACCCCAAAACAAACGGGCCCTAGGGGTTTAAGAGTACAATGAGATTAAGGTCAAGTTTGGCAAGTTAAAAAAAAAATCAAAAAATCAAAAAATTATTTAAAAAGTTATCACAGTTATCACTATTTATCAAAAGTCAAAAATTACGACTGCACAACTTCCAATTTTAATTTTTTCCTACACACTAATTTATACAATTTTTTAATACATATTTTTCCATAAAAAGTCAAAAAATTAACCCAAACAACCATATTTTTTTCCTCAATTTTTTAGTTCAAAAAGTCAAAAAGTGTACTTATTTAGGACATCCCAAACAACCCCTAAAGCCTTATTTTGGGTGTACTAATAAGTACACACTTTTTATCTTTTTATATTTTTTAGTTTAAAAAATACACTTATTTAGATCATTTAAAACCACCCCTAAGTGAAAAGTTTATTAATGTGATGGTATTAGGTTGGAGATAGGAGATAAAGAGTGTTTGTTTATACACCACCAAATTAGTAATATTATAAAAAGTATTAATATATAAATTAATATTTTTAAATTTTTAGTATTTTTTAATATTATAATTTTTTATTTTGTTTTAAAAAATATAAATTTTGTTTAAAAATTATTTAAAAATTTATTAATCCCCTTGCTAACTTTCTAATCCAAACCCTCACAAGGAATTGGTAATCATACCAATGAGGAAATTACTAGTTCAAAGGGATAGTTAATCCCCATACTCATGACCTTAATTAAACACTCTTTAGATAGACTCTACGAGCTGTTAATCCAGTTTCCCCTTTCAGAGCCAAACAAATATGGCTTATATGCAAAATAACATAATTATGTGATTTTCAAGTCTCTTCAATTTACCAGTTAAGTATAGGCAACCATGTCGAGTCCCTGGTACATACAAAACAAACTTTATTAGGATTGTTGGTTCATTAATACGAAATAATTGTATCATGTTTATAACATGTTGTATTTAATTTGGAAAATTACCCACACAAAAAAAAAAAAGGAGAAAAAAGTACGAATTAATTACAATCTAATACTTACAAACTAAACATAAATAGAGTGTTGCTATTAGCACTCCATAAATTATCTCAGACCCCTCAATTTTTAGTTTTTTTATTACAATAATAACCTCAAATAAAATTACTACAAATGACATTATTAATTTTTTGATACCCCATCTCACAATTAAACCTACACACTTACTACAACTTGAATTAGGGTTTATGAGAGCACCTACCTCTATCACCATCCATCCATCTTCTCTAAATCTCACAGTTTCGAGTTATGTGTTTGGTTATGAGTTTTAAAAATAATTTTTTAATTGAGTTTTGTTTTATGTGTTTACAATTTGAGTGTAGAGTTTTTTTAAATTTAAAATATTAACATTTTAAATTATTTCAAATTTTTGAATATTTAAATTTTTACGATTTAGATTTTTTCAATATTTATTTTAATTTTTTACTTATTAACTTTTTTAGATTATTTAAATTATTTAAATATTTATGTTTTAAATTTTTTGAATATTTATTTTGAAAAAAATTTATTTCCTTTGTAGTATTTTCAATTAAAAAATTGATTAATGTTATTTTCTGTTAAAAATAAATTTTTTTAATTGAATTTTTAAAAAAATTTAGTTATGAGTGTTGATCAGAATTTTCAATAGTGCGAAAATAGTGTGTTTTGTTATGAGTTATAACAATTTAAATTAAGTTTTGAAAACTCTTTCCAAAACTCATAACTAAACAAATTTTCTTACTTCACATGTCAAATCAAAATTTTAAAACTCAATTCCACACTCAATTCAAAATTCAATTCAACACTCTATTCAAAAACCATAACCAAACAAATTTTCTACACTCAAATCATAATTCCACAACTCACAAACTCAAAATACAACTCATACTCTCAAATCATATTTACAAAACTCTACTAAACACAACCTAAGTATTTTAGTTACTATAAGTTGTCACATTACTCTATTTACTTTTCTGTATATTTTTTTGTAAAAAATTAAAAAATTACTAAAATAGCATGTTCACAAACAATGCCTAAGTTCAAATTTTTTAAATTTTTTTTGTTTTTTAGTAATTTTTTAAAAATTTTGTCACAAAAATTTTTTTAGTCAGTTTTACGTGGATGAATATAAAAAAAAATCAAAAATTTCAAAAAATATTTAAAAACAAAATAAATTTAAAAAATCACCATTTTTTATTTATTTTTGTCTTTTTGGATTTATTTAATTTTTTTTTTTTTCCATGTTCCTCTCGTCAAGTATAATTTAAAAGTCTAAAATTCTTTTTAAAATTAAAAAGAATAATGATAATAATAAAGACAAAAATAAGCTGAAATTTTTTTAAAAAAAAAAAAATTAAAAAACACAACCAAACACCGGTGTGGATTTTGTTTGAGTGTTGTTCCATATACCAAATAACTATGGCCGTGTTTGTTTGGTTTCATAGGATACAAGGCCCGTTTGTTTTCGGAGGTAGAATTGAGAAAATTCGTAATGAGGGGATTAACAGTGAGGGGATTAAGTAAAATTATGTTTGTTTTGATGATAGTTGTTAGTGTATGAATTGTTAAATTATTTTTATATAAAATAATAAAATATAAAAAATTAAACATTAATATTTATAGAAAAATTCCCAATATAGAAAAAATAAAAAAATTTCTAATTCCCTCACTATTTTTCTAATACCATCTCCCCAACCTCCATCTCAATCTCCTCCCTAACCTCCATCTATATCACCTCCACCATCCTAATCCCCTCCCCAACTCTACAAACAAACACAACACTAAATAACACCTCCGCCATCCTAATCCCCTCTCATCTACTTAACCCCAAAACAAACGGGCCCTAGGGGTTTAAGAGTATAATAAGATTAAGGTCAAGTTTGGCAAGTTGAAAAAAAAATCAAAAAATCAAAAAGTTATTTAAAAAGTTATCACTATTCACCAAAAGTCAAAAAGTACGACTGCACAACTCACAATCCTAATTTTCCCCTACATACTAATTTATACAATTTTTTAATACACATTTTTCCATAAAAAGTCAAAAAACTAACCCAAACAACCATATTTTTTTCCTCAATTTTTTAGTCAAAAAAGTCAAAAAGTGCACTTATTTAGGACATCTCAAACAACCCCTAAAGCCTTATTTTGGGTGTACTAATAAGTACACACTTTTTATCTTTTTATATTTTGTAGTTCAAAAAATGTACTTATTTAGATCATTTAAAACCACCCCTAAGTGAAAAGATTATTAATGTGATGGTATTAGGTTGGAGATATGAGATAAAGAGTGTTTGTTTATACACCACCAAATTAGTAATATTATAAAAAGTATTAATATATAAATTAATATTTTTAAATTTTTAGTATTTTTTAATATTATAATTTTTTATTTTGTTTTAAAAAATATAAATTTTGTTTAAAAATTATTTAAAAATTTATTAATCCCCTTGCTAACTTTCTAATCCAAACCCTCACAAGGAATTGGTAATCATACCAATGAGGAAATTACTAGTTCAAAGGGATAGTTAATCCCCATACTCATGACCTTAATTAAACACTCTTTAGATAGACTCTACGAGCTGTTAATCCAGTTTCCCCTTTCAGAGCCAAACAAATATGGCTTATATGCAAAATAACATAATTATGTGATTTTCAAGTCTCTTCAATTTACCAGTTAAGTATAGGCAACCATGTCGAGTCCCTGGTACATACAAAACAAACTTTATTAGGATTGTTGGTTCATTAATACGAAATAATTGTATCATGTTTATAACATGTTGTATTTAATTTGGAAAATTACCCACACAAAAAAAAAAAAGGAGAAAAAAGTACGAATTAATTACAATCTAATACTTACAAACTAAACATAAATAGAGTGTTGCTATTAGCACTCCATAAATTATCTCAGACCCCTCAATTTTTAGTTTTTTTATTACAATAATAACCTCAAATAAAATTACTACAAATGACATTATTAATTTTTTGATACCCCATCTCACAATTAAACCTACACACTTACTACAACTTGAATTAGGGTTTATGAGAGCACCTACCTCTATCACCATCCATCCATCTTCTCTAAATCTCACATTCAAATTCTACCCACCCTCAAAACCTTGAAAACCCTCTAGCGAAAATATTCCGGTGGTGACGGTGGTAACCATTTGATTACCTACACTTCTCCAGCAATGACAATAAGTGAAAGTCTGTCTGGCAACCACAACTCCATAAGACGAGAGGCGTACAACAATAAAAGCTTTGAAGAGGTTCATAACTTTGATGTTGTTCTTAACTCAGAGGAGATTGTTCTTATAATGGTAAGTTTCTTGAAAAAAATGACAACATAATAAAATCTGTTCGTCATTTTTTCAGAACTGAACTCTCGAACATATGACCGAAATTTGGGAACACAATCCTGAACATTGTTTATTTGTTCGGGAACCAGTAACCGAACATTTATTATTTGTTCGGAAACATGTAACCGAACATTATTCATATGTTCAAACCTGTTGTACTGAAAAAACTAAACCAATTATTATAATTTTTTTTATGCAAGAGAATAAATTATTATGAGAAAACTAAGAAATTATGTGCAAATATATATTTAGAGAGAGAGAGCATACAAATTGTGACAATGGTGGATGAGGTAGCAGAGACAATAATTACCTTGTCTCTTCTTCTTCTTCGTGGACTTTGTTAGGGTTTTTTGGAAGTGGATTTTTTTGGGATGTAAGGGGTGTATATTCAACGGGTGGAATGTTTTCACAAAGATAATTTTGGTATTATTTGGGGGAGAGAAAAACAAATTTTAAGAGTTTCAAAATTTATAAGTGGTGGTCCAAATAAATTAGAGATCTAAAATAACCCATGGGGTGCTAATAGCACCACTCTATAAATGAGTGAGATATTTTGAAAAATGACCAAATTATCCTTTTCATACCTTTCTATTCTATTTCGCATTTCTTTCTTTCACTTTCATCTATCTTTCTTCTATAACAACCTATTCATGTCAGTCAACTCTTCATAGCATTGGTAGCTCCTTTTCGTTATCGCCAGCCACCCTTCCATCTTCACCCTCCCCATCAACCCTGTCGTCTCTACTCTACCTTACTTCTCTCACTTTATCACTCATTTATAGCCTTTACTTTATTTGCAAAGCCCTAATAACCTATACGTATACAAAATAGAGATGTGTAAAGAGAGAGAGAAAGAGAGAGAGAGAAGAAGAATAAGAAGAAAAAGAAAACGAATGAGAAGGAAAATAGGGAAGACAGTAGTAGAGCTAGGTTTCGAAAGAAGTTGGCGACATTGGTAGTTGAGGAAGGGTATTATGAGGATGAGGTTGTAAAGGCAAGATAAAAAGACACATCGAGGTTAGAGGATAAGAAGTGGGTTGAAGAGATCAAATGAGGGTAGCGAATAAAGTAATGGTAAAGTGAGAGTATGATAAGAGCTATTGGTTGTTGCAAAGGGAATATAGATGAAATAGAGGAGAGATAATAAAAGGGAAAGATAATTTGGTCATTTTACAAAAGATTTCCCAACCATTTGAATTATTGGTAGGTTTTAATATCTAATATGAATCTATTTTATTCCTGAGAGGGTAATTTGTGTAAACAAATTGAGCCGAGCTTGGTAAAACCGTATTCGGAGTTTGGGCTGTACAGTGGGCCGAGATAAGAACTCGGATAGCTCGGTTCTGGGCTGAATGGATACTAGGCCAGATAATGGAATTGGACCTAATTATCTATGTGCAGGTCATAAGCAGATCGATATGGCTTTAGTGAAGAAGGCCCAGCTAGCTTTAGCTCAGCAAATCATCATTTGGCTGTTTGCATGGTTCGGCTAGAGAAAGATCAGAACGAGGTAGCTCGGTTAGGCATGGTTAGCCGAGCAGGTGTTTGGCCGTCTCACTTGGCTTGCAGTGGAGAGGGTGTACTTAGGATAAACATTATCCTTAAGGAAGGTATTTCCTAAGAGGACTCTACTAAGGAGAGTTAAAGTCCTACTAGAACTGCTCCCCGTGTAATCTATAAAAGCTCATGATAGAACCTATGCATAAGTATCGCAATTCTCACTCTCGAATACATAGTGCTTTTTGTCTATTGTCTACTTGCTAACTTAGGTATCGGAGGGGTTTCCGACACATACCCGCCGACAAGTTTACGTTTGTGTTTTCAGGGGGTTGGACAATGACGTTTGGTGAAGTGTAAGCTTAATCAACAAGATTATACAAGAAGAATTATTTCGCACTTGTACAATTCCCTATGAAATCGAAGTACCTTTTTAAAGAAAAAAAAAACCTATTTAATTCTATTATCTTTTTTTTTTTCCAATGTTGTTCTAAACCAATTAAGAACATGGTTATAATAATTTCGATCAAAATTATAAGATCTTACGATTTTAGTTTAGCCAAATGATTAGAATTGAATTAAAATATTTATTTTTTATAAAATCTTAAAGTGACTACAATTCTACTCACAAAATCCATCCCATGTATATAATTACAAAATATTAAGAGGTTTTATGCTTAAAAATTCCAAACTATTTTCCCAATGTTTCTAATTTTTAAAATGCAAAAATACATGTGTCAAAACATTGACTCTTCGGTATTATGGAAATTGTTTGGTTTAGTTTTCAAATCAATTTTTAAAAGCTCAAAACTCAAATTTTGTTTGGTTTATAAATTTTTAAAAACTGTTTTCAATCACTTTTTCTCTATTTTCTCTCATTCTCTCACATTTTACACATCACTCAGTTATTTTTTTTTTCTCTTTTCTCTCATTCTCACACTTTATACATCAATCAATTTTTTTTCCCTCTCTCGTCTCTCATTCTTTCACATTCTACATATCAATCAACTACTTATTCTCTCATACCCACACATTCAACTAAAAAAGAAACTACTCACTTAGTTCTAAAATATTAATCCCTTTTGGGAATCCAATTTTTTTTGCTAGTACAATAATTACATCTAAAAAATATTTAACTTTTAAAAATTACCCTTTAACTTTTTTTAGGAACATCAACTATCATAATTAATGAATTTAAAAGAAAGACAAAATAGAAAATTCGTGTTATTTTAGTTCTTATTTTTTGAAAAAAGACTAATATTTTGGGCCAAAGGGACTAATTTGGTTGAACTGTCGACCAGTCGGGCTTTCAATTTGGATACACCCTCTAAACCGTTCAAATCCAAAAACCAACCTATTTAGAAAGAATCGGAAAAATTGGCGGTTGGACTGCCGAACTGGTTGACTCGGGGACGGGTCAGGTGAACCAGCTGGGTTAAAAAATTAAAAATTTTGAACTTTTTTTTGATATCTTCTAACAAATCCAAAAACCAACCTATTTAGAAAGAATCGGAAAAATTGGCGGTTGGACTGCCGAACTGGTTGACTCGGGGACGGGTCAGGTGAACCAGCTGGGTTAAAAAATTAAAAATTTTGAACTTTTTTTTTGATATCTTCTAACTATTTTTTTTATTCTTTCTTTTATTTCTTTCTTTCTTAATCTCTCTCTATATATATAATAAAATTTTAATTGAAAACTCTCCTTCAAATGTCTCCTCTTGTGAGCCATTGAGAGTTTAAAATTATTGTAAAAGTTTCTACCTATTTATAAAGAAAATTTTTTTCCAAAAAAAAATAAGATATCCATGTGGGATTCAATCAAATTTATTGGAGGGAGACTTGAAATTTTGACATCCCTCCAAAATTTTTATTCTTTTTTCAATCATATTATTTGAATTAAAATCATATAGAGGGTTTCCTATTCCAAAATTAAAATTAATAATATTTTAAAATATATTATTATATTTTTTAATAAAAAAAATATTAGGAGAAATATTTAAGATAATTTAATATTTTTATTTAAATATAATTTTAATATATTTATGACGTTATGGTTCGATTCCGGTTTAACTCCACGGTTACCGGTCCGGTTTTTAAAACATTTGGGAGTACAAATCATTGTATGGGATGCAAATTATTGGCTAAAATAGTTAATGAAAACAAAAAAAGACTAAAATAATCAATAAAATAAAATGTCACATTCAAAATATAATTATTGTATTTTTTCTTTTACAACCATCAAATCAATTACAAAAAAGAATTAAAAATCATCACAAACACAATTTTTTTAGGCAAACTAAAATAGCAATTAGCTATAAAGTTAAGCTAAAAAAGGTCATCCCAAATGAAGGCTACAAAACTCCAACTACAAAAATATTTTTAAAATATACAAATAAATAAATTTAAAAATTTAAAAAATTGTTTTTAAAAATTTATTTTTCAAAATTAATTTCAAAACTAGACTAAACCGGCTTTGTCTTGTTTTGATTTTTTTAAAATGCTGCAATGTCTTGCTTTGAATTTTTTAAAATGCTGCAACGAGCATTAGGGGTGGGCACGGGTCGGTTGCGGCTACAGAGCCTCTAATCCGCCATCCGTCCGCCAGATTGGCGGATTAGAGATAATCAATCCGCATTCGTCCGCCAATCCGGCGGATGTGGATTGAGCGGATTGGCGGTTTGGCGGATGGATGCGAATCGGTTTGGCGGTTTAAAATTTTATAAATTTTCAACATAATTTAACTTGTTTACTTCCTCAAAAAAAGAAGAAGAAAGTATTACAGTCAATGATTTAAAAAAATATTACAATCACTGCATATCTCATCCAAAGCAAGAAAGTTTGAAACTTTATAATATCACAATCACTGCATGCCTCATCCATATACTATAATCACAGTATGCCTCATCCACATAAAGTATTACAATATGTGGTTCTTAAAATATAAAAACAATTCAAACCACCAAAATCATGATCAGAGCAGTAATAGAGATTGTATGTCTCTGTATTGTTACATCTATATCTGTTTTTGAAAACAAAAACTAACCAACATATATCATATTTTCTATTTATTATTTTTAGAGATAGATTTAAAAACAAAAAAATATAGATAAATAATACGTTTATTTTTTTTTATTCAAAAAAGATATTCAAGTTGAAACTTTTTTTCAACAGAATATTTAAACTCTTTTTTAATTGAAAACACAAACAGAATATTTAAAGAAACTGAAAACACAAAGTCTCATAAATTACTAGTGGTGCACGCGGTTTGGCGGTTCGGTTGCGGCCAAAGGAATCTCAAATCCGCCATCCGTCTGCCAGATTGGTGGATTGAAAAAAATCAATCTACAACCGTCCGCTCGTTATCACCCATCCGTCCAAAATGAGGTGAATCGGTTCGATTCGATCGATTTTAACGAATCAATATATCTGTTACTCACCCCTAACGAGCATAACTGTTTTTATATTGTTGTTGCACCACACTTGCCTAGGAATCTTGTTTTGTGGCCATTCTTTACGAGTCCGGATCCTCGGCCGCCCTACGCAGCGGCCCTTCCAGCAGCGCCCCAAAATGACGTCGTTTTGGGGCCAATTAATAGAATGAGACCCAAAAAAAAAAAAAAAAAATAGAACGAGCACTTGAACTCGAGAGGAGACATCTCTCAGAGTTGCAATTAGTACCTAAAGCCATAAGCCATCATCAACAGTATTTTGACTACTCAATGGATGAGTTCAAGCTTTCAGAAGGTTTTTCAATCTTTACTTTCACTAAACAATTTTATTATTGTTATTATTATTATTATTATTAATCTAGCTATGCCTTTTCTTTTGGTGTTTATATGAAATCTTTATTTCTATATCCTTCTTGTTTGATGTTTCTTCTTTTTCTTTTCTTGACACTGCAGCACGTGCAGAACAGACGGAGCTCCCATCTGCTGACGGTTTCAATTATCTGCTAGACGTGCTCAACAACGGTTCTAACAAAAACGTTAGGCGTATAAATACAAAATACAATGACCAGGAGAGGTACATGAAAGCGTGATTTCTGAGTTAGATTTTTGTTAATTTTCTTTTAATTCCACTCCACAGAAGTATCACTTTCTGATTTATTTTTTTTTTCGTTTCTTTTTCCCTGGGTTTATTTTTGCTGTTATTTGTAAAAATTGCAGCAGTCAAGGACTTAATCTTCCAGATAGTCCATTCACAACTCCAATAGGGAGCGGCATTTCAACAGTAACATAGATTCAGAAACAAAGAAGAAATAAAGGAGATAGGGAGTAACCAAAGTTCAAGATCATTTCAAAGGTTGGATACAAAACAAAGCTCTTTTTTTTTTTTTTTTTTTGGAAAATTGGCCCCAAAACGACGTCGTTTTGGGGCGCTGCTGGAAGGGCCGCTGGGTAGGGCGGCCGAGGATCCGGACTCATTCTTCACACACTGGGATTGCAGTACCTGACTTGCCCAATCAGTGTCAATATTCAAATATGGGTCAAAATAAATGTCAAAAAAAAAAAAACAAAGAAAAAAGTTACAGTGTTTGAATTGTACTTTCATGATAAAATAAAAATATGATAAATTACACTGACATCCTCCGAGTTTTATATTTATTACAGTTTTTTTCTTCATCTTTTGGAAATTACATATTCTTCCTTGAGGTTTAAAATTTCATTACAGATTCTCTTCTTAGCAATTTAATTTTTTTAAATACCAATTTTGCCCTCACTGGGTAAATTACATTGACATCCCTCACATTTTAGAAATTACAATCCCTTTTTTAAGGTTTAAAGTAGCATTACCAATTGCCTCTTTGGTTAGTATTAGTTGGAAAAAAAAATTCATTGAAAAAAAAATTCATTGGGAAAAAATTATTTGAAAAAAAAAATTAATTGAAAAAAAAATTTGTTAGTAAAATTTTTAAATTTCTGTTTAAAACCAATATAAACTCATTTTTTGAATTTACATTTTTTTTCCAAATTTACAAACTTAGACAACCATTTATAAACAAAAAAAAATTATCAAACAAGTTTTTATTACAGTTTTTAAAATTTTTGTAAATATAAATTGAAAACTGAAAATGAAATGGTTACCAAACAGGCTTTAGATGGTAAAAATATCGTAAAATTAATAAATAATTAAATAAGTTACTAACGTAAGAAATGATTTATCAAAAGATTCTTAGGCTATGTATGGTTTGATTTTTAGATTTTTTTAAAAAAAATTAAAAATTAATTTGGTTAAGAAATAAAAAATAAAAAATAATTATCATTTTTATATAATTTTTATCTTTCGAGTGGTTAGAAATAATTTTTTACAAATTAAATTGAAACAGCCATATGTATATATATAATCTGCCCAAAAGTTAAAATGATAATTATTTTTTTACTCTTAAATGATAATTATTTTTTATTTTTTATTTCTTAACCAAATTAATTTTTAATTTTTAATTTTTTTTTCTAAAAATCAAACCATATATAGCTTAAGAATATTTTGATAAGTCATTTCTTACGTTGGTACCTTATTTAATTATTTGTTAATTTTATTATATTTTTATCATCTGAAGCCTGTTTGGTAACCATTTCATTTTCAGTTTTTAATTTATATTTACAAAAATTTAAAAAACTGTCATAAAAACTTGTTTGATAATTTTTTTGGTTTATAAATGGTTGTCTCAGTTTGTAAATTTGAGAAAAAAATGTAAATTTAAAAAATGAGTTTACGTTGGTTTTTAAACAGAAATTTTAAAATTTTACTAACAAAATTTTTTTCAATTAATTTTTTTTTCCAACTAATACTAACCAAGGGGGTAATTGGTAATGCTATTTTAAACCTTAGGGAGGGGATTATAATTTCTAAAATGTGAGGGGTGTCAATGTAATTTATGCAATGAGAGCAAAATTGGTATTTAAAAAAATTAAATTGTTGAGAGGGAATCTGTAATAAAACTTTAAATCTTAAGGAGTGATATGTAATTTTCAAAAGGTGAGGAGAGAACTATAATAAATATAAACCTCAGGGGGTGTCAGTATAATTTACCTATAAAAATATTATAATTATTAAATTAATTTAATTTTTATAATAGATAATATATATAGAGGGTTTTATAAACAGCAATGCTACAGACCCCCAGTTGGGGTGACCCCCAGTGACCTCCAGTGCCACGTGTCGGCCTGGGGTTGGTTGAAAACTCAAAAAAAAAAAAAAAAAAACTGTTTTTTTGGACCAATGGGAGAGGACCCCCAGTACCCCCACTGGGGGTCCAAAGCTTTATTCGTTTTATAAAATGACAGATCAAATGACCGAAACTGAAATCGTAGTGGATTACATGAGATTAGATAGTTTTTTCAAATTTAAATTTCTACTTGAAAAAAAATTCAACCCAACTTAAAAGAACTGAATGGGAGAAAAATATTATTTTAGTAATGTTATGTTTGGTTGAGGGATTTGAGGAGGGATTTGGAAAGAGAAATGGAAAAGGTAAGTGAAATGTGAAAAAAATATGCCTACATTTCACATAGTTTCACACACTTTTTCTGTTTTCCTTTTCAAATTCCTCTCCAAATTCCCCAACCAAACACAGTATAAAAGAATACTTCCTATCCTGTTGTTCAAGTCCATAATATGTAAATGAAACACTGAAAGCACTCATACTAAACGGTATAGAGAGAGAAATAATGAAGTTTCGAACTTACTCTCTCACTTAACGTACATAAACTGATCGTAGTCACCACACCCTTTTCTTTCTTTGAAGTCTGGAACTCCGTAAAACTTTACCATCATTAGAGAAGTTGCAACTTCTCTCCCAGGCTAATAAGTAAAGAATACGAAAAATTCACAAACAAAACCAACAGTGTTTGACAAGTTCATTTGTGGCTAAAATAGCCACAAAAGATAAAATAGGTTATTTTAGTCATAACAAACAAAATATCACATTAAATTCATAATTATTACTTTCTTCTCTTACAAAAAAAAGTCAAAAAAGTCAAAAAGTTCTTCCCAAACCAAGCTTTTTATCCCAGACTAAAATAGCTAAAAAAGCCAAAAAGCCAACTCACTTTCCAAACGGAGGCTCAGTCTAATTCGACAGGTTTGGTTTAGTTTTTTTTTTTTTAATTTGTGGATCGGTTTTGATTTGACAAATTGAAAAATCAGTCTCTGTGGACCGGTTTTGGATTGAAGTCCATGGTTTCGGATTGAAATTAAACCGAACAGTATATAACTTAAGTTATATACCTACTATACACCCTGATACATACAATCCTAGCCTTTTATATATAATTAAAACCAAACCAAAATTCATATCGTTTTAGTTTTCTCTTCTTTTTTTTATGCCATTACAATTGATTTTTTTTAATTATTAGAATAATTTTAGTTTTGTAATTGTTGTTGTCACAACAATATTTATTTGATGGGAGTTTTTTGTTTATTATATGTTGAACAATATATTTATTTACTAGGTATTATGTTTGTTTAAGTTAATGGTAGCATAATTTGTTTATGTTTATGAAAATCATAGGTAGATTAATATTGAACAATATTGGCTTAATATTAGTTTGCTTGGTGAATGTTATATGATGTTTCTTTTGAACATATCATATTAAACTGCAGTTCCAAATCGAACCGAATTGTATTCAAATAGTTTGGTTCAGATTGATTTCATAATTTAAATGGATTGATTTAGTTTCGATTTTTAAAAAACTATAGACAACTAATTGATCATAATTTTATCGCAAATCAAACCATTTCGAACGATACTCACCCCTATTCTCTCCATAGTTCACTTTAAATCAATCCTCCAAAAATTTGACACAAATTAAATATAATATTTATATGTACAATTAATTAAAAATATGATGTGATATGTGAGACGTGGCTTAGAAACCTAACAAGGGTTTTTAAACAAAAATACAGAGAGTAGCATTGTTGGGATAATGGGATGTCACTTTTCAAGTTTACACAAATTTTTGTGTGATTGGTTTTCCATCTGATATCATGTGTCCTATGTACATAAATTGGGCCCTCAATGTGATCATTCCAAATTCTTCTTCAAGCAAAAACTGCTGTGGCTAATCATGCTCTGAATTTTGTCATCAATGACAAACCTAACTTGTATATTATGGTGTTAAAAATGCATAATTTTGTAATATTGTTTGAATGGTGTATATGTTATGTTTTATATCACAAAATATAATATACATAATGAGAGAGAGAGAGAGAGAGAGAGAGAGAGAGAGAGAGAGAGAGAGAGAGAGAGAGCAACAAATTTTGATATTTTGTCAATTTTGTGTCAAATTTGACATAGAATATAGCAGTTCATTGAAGATGAATTTGGAACAATTATTGTTCAATTTTGCCCTTGGCATAGAGGATAACATGTGATCCTTAGCTTATCTGAATTAAAATGATTTGTAATTAATTTTTTTTAGGGTACTTAGGAATGGGAAACAACACAAATACAACAGCTTGAGCAGATATATAATTGCAGTTCAGGGTACAAACTTAGGCTTCATTAGTTTTCTATTTTTTTTTAAAAAAAAAAAAAAAAAAACTTTTCTATCATGATTTTATTGACTTTATCTGCATTTTAAAAATGACCATAGTAAATTAAAAAAAAAATAAAAGTGATGTATACAGTTCAGGTTCCCATTTTATGGGCCTTCATCCATAATTTTTTTTTTCTTTCTAAATGATCATAAAAAGTAAATAAATAAATAAATTAAAAGAAAAAAGCTACAAAAATGTAAATAAATAGATAAAAAAAAAATAGAAGGCAAATTTAAAAGCCCATGTAAACAAGATTGTAAATTAAATCAAGTTATTCGAGCTTGACTCATTAAAAGTACGATTGAAATTGATTATTATATAAATAAGTTAAATTTTAATTTGTTTTAAAACTCAATAAATTTTCAAGTTAAAACTTAAAAAACTTATTAGTTGACTCAATAAGTTTGTGCACTATTTAATGTTTAGCTCGTTAAAAGTTCATTTAAAGTCAATTTGTTATGTAAATTATTAAACTTGAGCACATTTTGAAATTTGCTTAAGGCCCCATTTGACAACTACATATTTTAGTTAAAAAGTTAAAAAGTCACATTACTCTCTTTATTTCTCAGCATATCTTTTCGTAAAAAATCAAAAAGTTATTAAAATAACTTATTTCAAAACAAGGCAAAATTTGAACAAATTATTATTCTGTTCAACTCAACTTATTTACAAAATGAAGCCTACATGCTAAAGTTGCGTTCACTTAAGATCATCTCTAATGAGTGTGTTAACCTTCCAATTTTGAGTTGTTTGTGTTAGCAGTGCTTAGTTAACACATAGCGGGAGTCATTCCCTCCCTTCATACTAGTATTCTTCACACCTCCTCCATATTTTATTTTGTGGGTTCTATCTTACGTCTACATTATTTATCTCGTAAGTATAATGGGTCTCTTCTCAATTTCAAAATTTCAGAGGATGTCACCAACACATGGACAAATTACATTTTATTTTTTTAAATGTACAACAATTATGAATTTAAACGTAAATCATTCATTTTATAAAGGAAAAATTAGTAAAACATTATTCTCTAACTTGCATAGTAGGAGAGGTTCAATATATTTTTCTTTATTAGTTAACGTCCCTCAATAATATTATTAAAGAAATTTCTGCTTGTCATAGAGAAATTTCTCTGTGAAAATGTCGAGGAACTTCAATTACTATAAAAATGTTACATGTTATTTATCTTATAAAATTTTAATATCATAAACTTTAAACTAAAAATCCATCTTATAAAACAAAATACGATTTATTCATATATATATATATCAATATCCAATGATTTTTTTTTTTTGTTTTGGCATAGAGAGTCTTTACGGTGAAATTTATGGGAAGAACAATTTAGATCATTATTGTCGACCTAAAATAAGACCCACAAAATGAAATATAGAAAAATATGAATGATTGTAATACGGAGAGTAATTATTCCATGAAGAGGGGGTATAATGGGTGCTCTCACTTGTCCATTTTATATGTAATAAAAATTTGAATTCCACTTTTATATTTACACATTTTGGTGAAAGTACTCATGCAATCATTAAATTAACAAATACTAGAATCCAAAATTGAGTTTAACTTTTGCTTATGATACTTTGTAATACATATTTTAACATACAATTTTAACACTTGCATTGAAGAGGAGATGCTACATGGACCATGTGTATTAAAAACTTGACTTTCTAAAGAAGCAATGTGAAATTGACTGAAGAGGAGGTCTTTCCAATCAAATTGACTTAAGATTAGTCCAGTACTTGTCCATGCCAGTCATACTATTTCTCTTCCTTGTTCCCTGCTATAAAAAGTTTATGCTTTTCACTAGCAGCACAGTTATGACACCAACCAATGCTATAAGCTGCGTCATGAGATTCAAGATCTCATTAACAAAAAGGTGATAGCATTGTCCCAAAAGCCAAATGTAACCACCAACTCTATTCCAGCCCACAACTAGGTTCCTCCACCCCGGCACTTAAATCTAATGCATACACTAGCCATCCCATATGATCTCGAGAGAGAGAGAGAGAGAGAGAGAGAGAAGAGTACCAAATTTTGATATTTTGTCAATTTTGTGTCAAATTTGACATAGAATATAGCAGTTCATTGAAGATGAATTTGGAACAATTATTGTTCAATTTTGCCTTTGACATAGAGGATAACATGTGATCCTTAGCTTATCTGAATTAAAATTATTTGTAATTAATTTTTTTTAGGGTAGTTAGGAATGGGAAACAACACAAATACAACAGCTTGATATATAATTGCAAATAGTTTTCTTTTTCTTTTTTTTTTTTTAAAACTTTTCTATCATGATTTTATTGACATTATCTGCATTTTAAAAATGACCATAGAAAATTAAAAAAAATAAATAAATTGATGTATACAGTTCAGGTTCCCATTTTATGGGCCTTCATCCATAATTTTTTTTCTTCTTTCTAAATGATCATAAAAAGTAAATAAATAAATAAATTAAAAGAAAAAAGCTACAAAAATGTAAATAAATAGATAAAAAAAAAGAAGGCAAATTTAAAAGGCCATGTAAACAAGATTGTAAATTAAATCAAGTTATTCGAGCTTGACTCATTAAGAGTACGATTGAAATTGATTATTATATAAATAAGCTAAATTTTAATATGTTTTAAAACTCAACAAATTTTCAAGTTAAACTTAAAAAACTTATTAGTTTGACTCAATAAGTTTGTGCACTATTTAATGTTTAGCTCATTAAAAGTTCATTTAAAGTCAATTTGTTATGTAAATTATTAAACTTGGGCACATTTTGAAATTTGCTTAAGGTCTCATTTGACAACTATATATTTTAGTTAAAAAGTTAAAAAATCACATTACTTTCTTTATTTCTCTGCACATCTTTTCGTAAAAAGTCAAAAAATCATTAAAATAACTTATTTCCAAACAAGACTTAAATCTTCAAGCAAAATTTGAACAAATTATTATTTTGTTCAACTCAACTTATTTACAAAATGAAGCCGACATGCTAAAGTTGCGTTCACTTAAGATCATCGCTAATGAGTGCGTTAACCTTCCAATTTTGAGTTGTTTGTGTTAGCAGTGCTTAGTTAACACATAGCGGGAGTCATTCCCTTCATACTAGTATTCTTTACACCTCTTCCATATTCTATTTTGTGGGTTATATCTTAGGTCTACATTATTTATCTCGTAAGTATAATGGGTCTTATCTCAATTTCAGAATTTCAGAGGATGTCACCAACACATGAACAAATTAAATTATATTTTTTTAAATGTACAACAATTATGAATTTAAACGTAAATCATTCATTTTATAAAGGAAAAATTAGTAAAACATCATTTTCTAACTTGCGTAGTAGGCGAGGTCCAATATATTTTTCTTTATTAGTTAACGTCCCTCAATAATATTATTAAAGAATTTTCTGCTTGTCATAGAGAAATTTCTCTGTGAAAATGTCGAGGGACTCCAATTACGATGAAAATGTTACATGTTATTTATCTTGTAAAATTTTAATATCAGAAACTTTAAACTAAAAATCCATCTTATAAAACAAAATACGATTTATTCATATATATATATTAATATCCAATGATTTTTTTTTTTTGGCATAGAGAGTCTTTACGGTGAAATTTATGGGAAGAACAATTTAGATCATTATTGTCGACCTAAAATAAGACCCACAAAATGAAATATAGAAAAATATGAATGATTGTAATACGGAGAGTAATTATTCCATGAAGAGGGGGTATAATGGGTGCTCTCACTTGTCCATTTTATATGTAATAAAAATTTGAATTCCACTTTTATATTTACACATTTTGGTGAAAGTACTCATGCAATCATTAAATTAACAAATACTAGAATCCAAAATTGAGTTTAACTTTTGCTTATGATACTTTGTAATACATATTTTAACATACAATTTTAACACTTGCATTGAAGAGGAGATGCCACATGGACCATGTGTGTTAAAAACTTGACTTACTAAAGAAGTCATGTGAAATTGACTGAAGAGGAGGTCTTTCCAATCAAATTGACTTAAGATTAGTCCAGTACTTGTCCATGCCAGTCATACTATTTCTCTTCCTTGTTCCCTGCTATAAAAAGTTTATGCTTTTCACTAGCAGCACAGTTATGACACCAACCAATGCTATAAGCTGCGTCATGAGATTCAAGATCTCATTAACAAAAAGGTGATAGCATTGTCCCAAAAGCCAAATGTAACCACCAACTCTATTCCAGCCCACAACTAGGTTCCTCCACCCCGGCACTTAAATCTAATGCATACACTAGCCATCCCATATGATCTCAACATATATATTACTTCTTTTCACTTATCCAAACCAGCCGTGTTCATTCCAGAAAGTACAGACTTATGCATGATGGACACATCCATACTTCATCCTAAATCCGTAGTGGTGACGGTGGTAGAAGAAGGGAGGTTAGCCTTGGAGGAGAGTGTTAGCCCATTGCTCGAGAGCTCTGTGGACTTGACTGAGGGGGCGTATGACCCGTGCTGTTACATTGTGCCAGTGGATCAAGCCAAACCCAAAGTGATATTGTCGACAACAGCGAAGGTTAATGTGGTTCGAGAAGATAGCCCAAGCCAAAGACTAGATGACCTAGCGGAGTTAGAGGAAGACTTAGAGAATCTACAGTTCTACGACGAACAGGACCAGGGGGACGTGTAGATTTACTGGTTTGATCTGAATGGGTTGACAGACAACTCCAAGTGGCTTAGTGATGAGCTTGACAAAGAGGAGGAAATTGAACCAAAACCTGAAAAAAAGAAAATAAGAAAGAATTTTTTTTTAAAAAAAAAGGAAGGAGAAAAAAATTATGAGAGGAAAATAGTCAGTTTGAGGTGCAATGAAAAAAATAAATAAAAGGTTGAGAGTTGCATTTGGAGCAAATGGAAATTGTTATAGACAATTCTTATCATGTGTTTAGATTTGCAATTTATAAAAAATAAATATAAATGATAAAGTAAAAATAAAAGTACTTCCAATTCATTCACTTTTCTAATCTCACATATCTAAAATCCAAGCACGCATCAATTTTGCTATTCACTTCTCGAGAAACTTATGATGATTCCCATTGACACTGACGATCATTTTATTCATGTGACTGCAAGTGCAAGGTTCAAACATTTTTATTGAATTGAATGCATATATAAAAATAAAAGCATTGTAGATGGAGACAGAGCGATATGAGAAATGTTAGAAACTTATGATTTTAGATTTATAGATTTATTACTGGGGAGTTATATGGTTGAATGTGTGACAAATAAAAAAATGACACCTATTATGTTACATCTTTATAGGTCAAATTAAGAGTTTTTTTTTAAATATCTCAAACGTTTTCTATAAAGAGATGTAGACTTAAATCAGGACTGATGTGGTATTTGGGTCTCATATCATCATTTCATTTCATCTACATAGCTTTCACTAAATCCCTCTCTCATGAGTGTAAATTTGTTCACACAATATGAACAAAACACACTGATCTATATGTCAATTTTACACTTTTTGTGATACCGCTCTCCATTGATTTGTGATCAAATTCACAATGCTCTCTCTCTCTCTCTTCTTCTTCTTTTTTTTTTTTTTTTTTTGGGGTTTGGGGGGGGTAAAAACATGAACTTAGATAATTATAATAAAGTTGTTACAAACAATTCACTATCCCCTCTCATCAATGGTGAAAGATAAAATCACACTGAAGGGAAAACCTGTTGAAGAAAATCCAATTTTTCATGGGATACTAGAATTCACTAGTACCAGAGAGAAAATTCTCAAAAAGGCAAAAGTTTGAATTGTTAATTGATAAAATAATTTTTTTTTTTTGGGGGGGGGGGGGGGTTGTTTAAAAACATGAACTTAGATAATTATAATAAAGTTGTTACAAACAATTCACTATCCCCTCTCATCAATGATGAAAGATAAAATCACACTGAAGGGAAAACCTGTTGAAGAAAATCCAATTTTTCATGGGATACTAGAATTCACTAGTAACAGAGTTTGATTTCTTCATAAATCTATTTATTTAATTTCAAAATTTAAACAACAAGAAGCCCATGGATCCAGATATATGCCCAAATTTATCAAAACACTACTCTAATATAAATATATTTAAAAAAAAAAATCCGTGATGATGAGGAAACCCAAGACATAAGCCCATAGATACAGATACAAGCCCAAACTTATAAGAGCCCAGATAAGCCCAATAAATTCTTATGTGTGTACACCAGAACTAAATTGGGCTAACCTTATCAAATGGGTTCAAGCCCAGTAAGTTCCAGTCTATAAGTGGCTGTATCGAAAGCTAACTCATGTCCTAAAAGTGACAATACATACAAGTGTAATGGCAAATTACGCTTTGCCTTTTTATATTTGGCTATTTTTTTACTTTGACCCTAAAATTTATTTATTTATTTTTCTATTTTGACTTTGATGTTTTAAATTTACTCCTAAAACTAATTTTCAGTTTATTCCTAAAACTAATTTTTATAAAAAAATTAGATAGAAAATGACATATTAAGCCATGGTTTGGTTTTTTCATTGGGCAAAATAATCACATATGGACAAAAAAAAGTCAAAAAATTCAAAAAATCAAAAAGTCAACAAAAAAGTTTGTCACTCACAAGGCAAAAAACCAACTAAAAAAGTCAATGCCAAACAAACCCTAACAGTAACATGGTATACAATTTTTTTATTATATATAATTTACATATATGATATAAACTTAAATCTTGATATAATAATATATTTTTTATGTTATGTGACAGTTGTTATGACATTTTTTTGGGTCTAATTTTGAACAAAGTTAGTTTTAGGAGTAAATTAAGAAAAACTTGAAACATAAATGAGCGAAATGAGAAAAAATAAACTTTAAAGGCTAAAAGGAAAAATGACCAAACATAAAAGGGACAAAATGTAATTTAATAACCATAATATAAAATAATGTTATATTCACTTTTTGTTTTTTTTTTATAAATGTTTTATATCATCGGATACATAATTATAATTATACATGGGTTCAGCTATTTATTTTTAAGAAAACATGATCATAATTATCAAATCTATTTTTCTCTCTCTCTCTCTCTCTCTTTTTTTTTTTTTTTTTTTTTTTATAAAAAAAAAAAAAAAAAAAAAAAAAAAAAAAAAAAAAAAAAAAAAAAAAAAAAAAAAAAAAAAAAAAAAACACAACCCAACAAATAAATAAAAAAACAATAAAACCAACACAGTTTTAAAGAAAAAAAGAAAAAAAAAACACAACCCAATATACACATAAGTTATTTCCATGAATAGTGTGTGATTTAATTGGATGAATTAAAGTTTGAATTAAATGTAGTTCTTTGGAGTTATAAAATTTGTGTAACTTGCTTATATTTATTTACATGGTTATTGTGAATTAAATTCTTATATAATTTATGGCAATTAATTTTTTAATTTAATGTAGAAGTTATAAGGTTTTGTAACTTGTATAGTATCTTAATTCCTTAGTTATTTTGCTATTCTATGATTTGCTAGAAGGTTAAATGATATTTGATTGTATGTACGATTACTTTATATTATGTTGTCATACCTATGCGTAGAAAGGAATTGTATGGACTACTTATAATCCTCAATTGGATTGGTTATTTTTCTTTATGTTTGAAGAAATTTTTTACTTGAGATTTAGTTGGTTTGTTTACCAATTTGTAGTAGCAAGTTTTATTTGCTTATTAGACGCATTTTATATGCATGTATTTGGTTGTAGCAATTTTAAATTGTTTGCAAGTTTAAATTGCTTGTAAGTTTGGATTTTGGTTTGGTTTTCTGGAATAAAAATCAAAGTGTTTAGCCTTGGCTAAAAAGAAGGTTTTATTTGTTTCGAAATGGCAACTATCACTGATGCTGCTACTACTGCTAATGTTGGTGGGGATCTGAACCCCGGGGCAACTGGGTTGCCAACCCCTACTGTTGTGACCTCTGTGGTCAACCATGGCGTTACTCCGGCTGTTCCAGGAGGACCGCTCAGTCATCATGAGCGCCCAGAGAAATTTGCTCGAGTGAACTTCAAGAGATGGCAGCACAAGATGCTGTTCTACTTGACCACGCTAAACCTTGCAAAGGTTCTGAGCGAGGATCCTCCAGCCGTGGCAGAGAATGAGCCTGATAGGCTGAAAGTCATGGCGCTTGACACATGGAAGCAGACAGACTATCTTTGCCGGAACTATGTGTTCAACAGCTTGGCAGACTCACTCTATAGTGTGTTTTGTTCCAAGAGCTCAGCAAAAGAGTTATGGAAAGGCGTTAAGCCTTCGTATAAATTCTTACGAATGTGGGGGTATCTTGCAAAAGTGGCAATTCCTACACCCAAACGGGTTAGGATAGGCCCGAAATCCGTGGATTGTATATTCATTGGTTATGCACATAATAGTAGTGCATATCGATTTCTTGTACATAAGTCTGAAATTCCAAACATACACAGGAATACCATTATGGAGTCAAGGAATGCATGTTTCTTTGAAGACATTTTTCCTTGCCGAACCCATGAAAGGATTCCAAGGTCTTTGGAGAAATTTGATGAGCTTGCTAGTGAGGATAATCATATTAATGATTCAGGTGATGATCAAATTGAGGTTTTAGATGAGCTCAGAAGGAGTAAAAGGGCTAGGATATCCAAATCTTTTGGTCCAGACTTCTTAACTTATATGGTTGAGAACGGACCTCAAACTTTCCACGAAGCTGTGACTTCTCCTGAGAGTCCATTATGGAAAGAAGCGATCAAAAGTGAGATTGACTCCATCTTACAAAACCACACCTGGGAGTTGGTAGATTTACCTCCAGGTTGTAAGCCTTTAGGCTGCAAATGGATTTTTAAACGAAAGATAAAGGCCGATGGGTCTATTGACAAGTATAAGGCGAGGCTCGTTATCAAAGGATACAGGCAAAGAGAAGGCCTGGATTACTTTGATACGTACTCACCTATTACTAGGATAACATCCATTCGGATGGTGATTGCGATTGCTGCTTTGCGCAATCTAGAAATTCCCCTCCTCCCCAAAAAAAAAAAAAAAAAAAGCCATAGCCAAATAGAGAAATAGAGCCATAATGTCAATTTTTCACTTTAAATTGAAAATATCCATACTGATGATTTTTATTTTAAAAATAAAATTGGGACATCATGCTTATAATATTTTAATTAAATTTTGTAAAAAAATAGAGTTCTATTATATTAGGAATTGACATTTCCTAATCAAGATCGGTGAGACACGAAATAACAAACAAGAACGAAATTAACGAATCAAAACTAATACTATTTAAAAGTAAAAAATTCTCTCTCTAATTATTTCCATATTTAGAAGCGATTTCCGGTGGGATGTGGTAATTACTTGGAATGCTTCCGGTGAGGGAGGAGATTGGCCCACGCCGGTAGATCCTCTTTCTAGGCGGACGGTCCTTCGAGATTGAGGAGACGGTGGAGACGTTTGGAGGTCATCGATGTTTGTCCATTGTGGAGCGAGGTCAAGGCTTGCGTAGGGAAGTCAGGTTGGTGGGGTTTGGAGTACGATGGATAGGTGAGAAAATGCGATAGGCATCGTAGATCCAAGGCCGTCAGTCGCTTGCAAGTTGGCTGGAGGGGAAACAACGCAGTGTGGCGGTTTGGATTCGTACAGAGGGCGATAGCAATTCTTTGTTTCAGATCGTGGTTACCTCGGAGGGTAAAAGAACTCAGATTTTTCTTCCCATTTCGAATTTTGGGGAAGACGAGGAGGGTGTGGCACTGGTTTTGGAAGGATTTGCTAAAGGGGATGGTTGGGTGACCCGGATTGATGTGGGTAAGAAGGTGCTGAAAGGGTAGAAAGTGGCCACAGCGGCTGTCGAGACAATTGACTCGTTAGAGGTTGATGATGTGGTGATGTAGGGTGTGTAAGAGGAGGGGTGGTTTGATTTGTTGGAGAGGGCGCTGGTGGGTTATGTGGGAGAGGTGGTGAGCAAAGGAGTTGGGTTCTCAGCTATGATGGATTGGGTTGACCGTTGGTGGAACGGGGTTGGGCGAGTGGGGATTCGTCTGATAGGAAGTCAGGCTTTCTTGTTTGTTTTTCCAGCTTGGTGTGAGGCCGAAGGTGTGTTGCGGCGTAGATGGGTGATTGATGGACGCGATTTAGCTCTGCAATGGTGGTCACCGATTGTGCTCTGCGACAATGGGAAGACATCGGGAGCGGGGAGGTTCAAATGGGTTAAAGTGCTGGGTATACCTTTGCACCTTCGTGGAGAAGAAACCTATCGGGCTGTCGGCGATCGGTGTGGGGGTTTTGTGGAGGCCGACGAACAGTCGACTGACCTAGGAATGGTTCGGTTGTTGGTTCGAAAAGGAAGAAGCCCTCCTGCTAGGGTTTTGCTCCGTTGGGAGTCATGGTTGTACTCGCTACCAGTTTGGCCGGAGTCGGGGCCGTCATTTGAAGCTTTCCAACTGGCGACTGTACCGAATAAGGAAACCCGAGTGTGGAGGCGTGAAGATCGACGGAATTGGGGGTATGGACGATTTGGGAAAAGTCGTAGCTTTGGGAAGGAGGGTCTTAGAGATGGGTTTTGGGCAGACCACATGCAAGGCCCTTAATTAATAAATTTGGCCAGGGAAATTTGGGCCTCATGGTCTCTCAAGTCAAGAAGGTGGGCCAGGGGGTTTGGGCTCTACCACTTGGGTGCCTATGCATGTGGGCCAGTCTTCTTTGACTAGAAATCCAGTTGTGCGGCCCAGTGGGTTTTTGAACTCTTCTCAGGCCCTACCTCAAGGATTACCTGGTCCAGCAAGGAAGGTGGGCCCACAGGTGAACCCGACGATAGACCAGGTCTTCGGGACACCACAGGCAGCACACAGTGGCTGGTGGATTAGCTTCTTTACTCACGCCGCTTGGGGAGGAGCTTGGTAGGGTAGAGTAGGGATGTTAGGAGAACCATAAAGAGTGGGGGGCATAATTGGAGGTTGGTTAGGCCGAGATTGGTGATGGTCTAGCTATAGTCCTTCAGCCATTGGCAGTAGAAGCTGGGGAAATGGTGGCGGCTACCTCTCAGTCTGATACAGAACAGGTTTCGGAGGTGCATTTCTAGATGGAGCAGCCACTGACGTCGGATGAGGTTTTTGAGTGGGTGTTGGCTCGGATTGCTGAGGTTAGTAAATTTTTGGGTGTTTCTTTTGAAGGGCATAAGGAAGAGGCTTTGAAACTGTTTTTGGCCATTGAGATGTCATGATGATAGGGTGTTTCTTTTGGGGGGCAAGAGTTACAGAGTACGGGCCAGAAGGATAGAGGAGACCGGGAATTACGCAGATTAGAATGCTCCATTAATTATGATTGTAATAGGACTGGACTTGTCGGCGGATGAGGAAGGGGCGTGGAGATCCTTTGTTGTTGCCATGCGTTTGAAAATATTGATTTGGAATGTGCGGGGTTTAAAAGATAAAGGAAAGAGGATAGTGGTTAGATCATTATTGAAGAGTGCTAGAGCGGATGTGGTGTGCCTTCAGGAAACTAAAATGTAGTGTGTAGGGTGGATGTTGTCAGGGATATTTGGGGTGGTAGGCATGTGGATTGGGCCTTCCAACCAGCTATAGGGGTAGCAGGTGGTGTTCTTACGTGTTGGGATAATGGGGTGGTGGTGCAGGAGGGGGTAGAGGTGGGAGGTTTTTCCTTATCTTGTCTGTTCAAATATGTGGATGATGACTTTCGTTGGCTATTTATGGGGGTGTATGGGCCAGTCAGGAGATTAGAGCGGGAGGCTTTTTGGAAGGAATTACTTGCTGTTGCTTTTTGCTGGGAGAGACCTTGGTGTGTAGGTGGAGATTTCAATGTTGTGCGGAGTTAAACGAGGAGACAGGGGTCAGGCACGTGACGGGGTTGATGAAAGTGTTTTTCTCTTTTATTGATACGATGGAGTTGATCGATATGCCGTTGCAGGGAGGGGGTTATACCTGGTCCGGAGGTCGGGCAATGTCTTGTATTGATAGATTCTTGGTCACGAGGGATTCAGAAGAGCATTTTTCCTAGATGTTCCAGGCTCGATTACAGCGTCCGATTTCGGATCATTGGCCTGTCCTTTTGAATAGTGGGGGAGTGCAGCATGGCTCGACGCCTTTTCGTTTTGAGAATATGTGGTTACAGGCCGAAGGTTTTGGCGAGACAATAAAGGAGTGGTGAGGGAGTTATAGTGTGGCCGGGTTGTTTAGTACCCGGATAGCTCAAAAGTTAAAGCTGCTTAAATCTGATTTGAAGCGGTGGAATCAGGAGGTGTTTGGTCAGTTAGAGGTACAGAAGGCGAGTACTTTGTCGATTTTGCAGGAGTGGGATGAGAAGGAAGAAAGAACGGGATTGTCGACAGATGATGTGGTGTGTCGGGAGGGGGCGCAGAAGGATTATGGGCGGATTGCTAGGATGAAGGATATTAGTTATCGCCAGAAGTCCAGGTGCTTGTGGTTGAAGGATGGGGACTGTAATACTAAATTTTTCCATCGGATGGCAAATGCTTACCGGTGGGTGAATTAAATAGGGCGATTGTGGGTTAATTGGGTGTTGCTTTCCTCAGAAGTGGATATCCGGAATGGTATTGTGGGTTTCTACCAGCATCTTTTTAGGGATGAAGGGGAGGGGCGGCGACTAGATTTGGAGGGAGTAATTTTTGATACTATTTTAGATGATGCGGTGTTGATGCTGGAGTGCCGTTTGCGGATGAGGAGGTTTGGGGTGCGTTGAGAAGTATGTTCGAGGATAAAGCCCCTAGGCTGGATAGCTTTTCCATGGCCTTTTCCAACAATGTTGAGGGGTGGTAAAGGTGGAAGTGAAGGCCGTATTAGATCAGTTTTATCAGGAGGGACAGTTTGAGAAGAGTCTTAATGCCACTTTTATTGCTTTGATTCCCAAGAAAGGTGGGGCGGAGGATATTAGAGAGTTTTGGCCAATTAGTCTTTTGGGTAGTGTCTACAAATTATTGGCTAAAGTTCTGGCTAATAGACTTCGGGGTGTTTTGGAGGGGGTGGTGTCAGAATCTCAGAATGCGTTTGTGGGGGGTCGTCAAATTTTGGACGCTATGTTTGTGGCTAATGAATGTGTGAACTCGTGGGTTCGGCAAGGAAATGTGGGCATTATGTGCAAGCTGGATATTGAGAAAGCTTATGATATTGTAAATTGGAATTTTCTGTTGTATGTGCTTCAACGAATGGGTTTTGGGAAACGATGGAAGCAGTGGATTCAGTTTTGCATTTTTACGATGTGGTTATCAGTCTTGGTTAATGGCACTCCGGCGGGCTTTTTTCCTACATGGCGAGGATTACGACAAGGGGATCCTCTATTTCCTTTATTGTTTATTTTGGTGATGGAGGCATTGAGTCATTTATTGTCCAAGGCGGTTTGTTGACGGGTTTCGAGGTGGGGTCGGGGCTTGCTCCTCTGGTGGTTTCTCATCTCTTTTATGCTGATGATGCGTTTATCTTTTGTGATGCGAATGCAGATCAGATTGGGTATTTACGATGTGTGTTGCTATGCTTTGAGGCGGTGTCTGGGCTCTGGGTTAATTTGGCCAAGTCAAAATTAATTCCTGTGGGCGAGGTGGTTCATCTTTCGGTGTTGGCAGCTATTTTGGGGTGTAAGGTGGCTCAGTTACCAGTTTCCTATCTGGGACTTCCTTTGGGGGCTACCTTTAAGGGGAAATGGGTGTGGGATGAGGTGGTAGATAGAGTGCAGCGAAGGTTGGTGGGGTGGAAGCGGCAATATTTGTCTAAGGGAGGGTGGCTCACATTGATCAAGAGTGTCCTTTTTAGTATTCCGACTTACTTTATGTTGTTGCATGTGATTCTTGTAGCGGTTACTAGGCGGTTGGAAAAATTGCAACGAGATTTTTTGTGGGGTGGTGGAGGGGAGGGTTTTCATTATCATTTGGTGGCTTGGGATAGGATTTGTTCTCCTAAGGAGAGGGGGAGCCTAGGTGTCAGGAGGTTGGTGGGTTTTAACCGGGCTCTTTTAGGAAAATGATTGTGGCGTTTTGCTATGGAGAGGGAGCGGTTATGGAGGAGGGTGGTGGTGGCGAAGTATGGGGTGGCCAGAGGGGGGTGGTGCTCAAAGGGGGGTGGTCCATCCTCATGGTCGTGGGTTGTGGAAAGGGATTTGGCTAGGGTGGACGAAGTTTTGGGATACGACTCGGATTAAAGTGGGGGTAGGGGATAGGACTCGCTTTTGGCAGGATTGGTGGTGTAGCGAGGTGCCTTTGGCGAGGGTGTTTCCTATGGTTTATGCTATTGTTGCGGATGAGGAGGAGTTGGTGGAGTCTGTTAGAGTTAGGCATGGGCAGTTGTTTATTTGGAATGTTCACCTTCGCCGTAATGTGCAAGATTGGGCGTTGGATCAACTGGTGGACTTGCTGGGGCGTTTTGTATGGTGTCAAGGATAGGGGGGATAGAGCGGACTCTTTGGTGTGGGATTGTTCGAGATCTAAAGGGGTGTTTTCAGTATCTTCTTTTTATGGTATGCTTGAGGGGGGGGGGAGGGCCATGATTAATTATGCCTAACAGTAATTAGGGAGAAATTCTGAATTAACTTGCATGTGTTGTTGCATTATATGTGTTTATATCTGTTTTGTGTAGAAAGATCTGTCCATGTTTTTGTTTCGATTTGCGAAATAAAGGCCTTATCGGCATCTGATTTAGAAATTTGCTTAATTTATGTGTTAATAGGGATTTTTAGAATTTTATGGTCGGATTAATTGAAATCCGATTAGGAATGATTAAATTAGATTAATTTAATGCCCATTTGTTTGGTCTTAATTAATTACACTTTTGCCAAGCCTACATAAGGCCTATACACCCACTAGAGCCTTTGGTTTGATATCATCTTTGAGCATCTAAGTGATCAAACGTGAGAGAGAGGAAGAAAGGAGACCAAGGGTGAGATTTGGCATCAACATTTGTCTTTGAGAGGATTTTGCTAAAATTGTAGACACTTGAAGAGAATTTGGGAGTTTCACCGTCAACCTTTATGAATTCAAGTTTCTAGGTAAGGAATCAAATGCTAAATTGTGTAATTGAATTTGGCTCTACAAGCCTTCATGCGAATTAGGTGAATTCATGAAGGAATTGCGCTAGAATTTAGTAGAATTGGGCCATACCATGCATGCATGTGCATTTCTTCACAAATTGAGCATGATTTCAAAGAATTCTTTCATGCATGTGTTCATCTCACTTATATTTTGGGTATTCATTATGTTTTCTATCAAGTTGCCACGTTTGATCATGTTTTGAAGAGGTTGAGTTCAAGAGAATTCATGCATGTTGTGTTCTTGAAACATTCATAAGGTTTGTGTTGGAATTTTGCACAATTGGCATACTTTTGGGCCTTGATTTCATGAAATGATCTTTAAACCATGATGCTTTGTGAGTTTCTAAATGTTTTCTAGAATTTTGGCCCAAGAGGATGAGTTTTGGGGTGTTGAATTCATGTTTTGAACTTTGGGAGCAAATCTGAAAAACCCAGAATTTCACTTCCACGCTTGAGTGACCACCTTTATTTTCACACTTCTGTTCGAGCGACAAAAGGTTGGCTCGAGTGTAAATTTCATACTCTAAGAAATTTGCGTGTTTAGAAGCACGCTCGAGCGACAAGACTTGCGCTCGAGCGAGGAACTGTGTCTTATGCTCAAGCGAGCGTCGAGCGGAGATTTCATGCAACAAGAACTTTTTCACATTTTGCAGACCGCTCGAGCGAAGGAATCCACGCTCGAGCGAGACCCTTGTTTCAATAAAATTTTGGCTAAGTGTTTTACGTACATTTTTGCATTCTCATTCTATCCTAGGCACTCTTAGGCCATGATTAAGACTCCATAATGAGGTTAAAGGCTAGAAACACACTAAGAACAACAAAATAAGTTATGTATAATTGAGCGTGTGTTTCAATGTATGAATCTGCCGTGTTATGTAGGTCATGTGCCTCAAGATAAGTGAATTGCCCACTTTGCCATCTAATTGGAGCTACCAATTATCTGTGAGTAATAACTCTGTACAGTTATGTTTAACTTTAATTATTTTCTGATGATATGAAATGATAAGTTTTCTGAAATGCTATGTTTTGTATGAATGAATGATTGTCCAATTTTCTTTGAAACGTAATTGTGGTATCCTTAGCAGAGGCCCTCGCCCAGGGGACATAATACTATGGCTTATGGTCATGAGGCCCTAGCCCAGGGGATAATACCGTGGCCCAGGCCCAGGCCCCGGGGAAATAATACTGTGGCCCAAGCCCTCGCCCGGGGGAGACAATACCATGGCACAGGCCCTAGCCCGTGAAAAACAATACCGTGGCCAATGTATGAGATATGTTACCCGGTACCGGAGGTTCCTTTATGGAACTTGATATGCTTGACCAAAGAGACATGTTTGTGTTAATGGATGTACCACACATGATTTGAATAAGGACAAGATTATGATTCTGTTCCGTTATCTAATTATGATTCTGATTTACTATGAGACTTGAAATATGTTATGGGTATCATTCATTAAAGTCTTTACTCTGTTATTATTCACTGGGCTGTAACTCACTATTTATATTATGTATGTAGGTGAGCAGGCACGTGACCAGGTCCAGAGTTGACGGCCTATGTTTCTTTTTTGTCAGCCAACCTTTGTGCCTCCAGAGGAGGTTCCGAATGAAGTCAAGATTTGTGGCAGTTTTTGTGTAATCATGTTAGACTTTGTTTGTTGTTAAGTTTTTGGACAAGATTTCTGTTAATACTCTACTAGGAGTGATATGTAAAGGTTATATCTCTCAACATCACTTGCAAGTTTATAAAAGGTTTAAGCGATGCGTATCATGTATGTCTTCACGGCTCAATGGACTATATATATTGTGTATATTTGTTTCTGCAGCCCCTAACTTTATGTTAATCTGTCAAGAGGCCTTTGGTAATCCAAGGATTACTGGCCGATTACGATACTAAACCCATGTGGGCGGGTTTGGGTCGTGACAAAAGCGGCGTCGGAGGCTTGGGTTCTTGTTTCTCACTGTTTGATGTGGTTGGTGTGGTTGGAGCGGGATATGCATGTTTTTCAAAATGGGTGCCGTTCCGTTTCCTGGCTTGAGAGTTGGTTGTTGCTGGTTTTGCATAGTTGGGTTACGGGTTTAGTAGATCCAAGTGTTTTAGTTTTTGTAGATTTTGTGGAGGATTTGCTTAGATAGTTTGGTTTGGCCCTTTATGGGTAGTTTTTGTATTCCTTACATCATCTTGATACTTTTCTAATAAAATATATTTATTTATCAAAAAAAATAAAAATAAATTAACGAATCAAACAAACTACACATACAAGAACACAAGCATTTACATGGTTCATCCCAGAATAGGGTTATGTCCACGATTACTGCGGTTTTCACTACGATCAGAAAAATACAATTCTCTCATAACCTAAAAGAGGCGCCCCCTCATCTATTTATAAGTATAAAATTAGGGTTACACGGAAGCACATAAGAATTTCGAAAGTACCCTCCTGGATCCTTTTCCCTCTTGGGAGGAGGCCCCTTAAACCCTCTATTGGACCCAGTGTTTGAGTGAACAGTAGGGTTGAATAACCAATACTTATCAGGGTCCACCGACCCAACAATCTCCCACTTGGAACCTGATAACACAAGCTCTCCATCATCTTCATCACATAGAGGAACGCCGCAACATCTCGATCTTCCTTCATTAATCTTGAAGGCCAACTGAAGTTGCACTAAACTTCAGTTTGTCAATGGTGACTGTCTTGGTTAACATATCTACTGGATTCTTACTGTCTTGGATCTTCTCAAGAGACAAGACTCCATCATCTACAAGTGAACGAATGAAATGGTATCGCAGCTGAATGTGTTTCGTCCTAAAATAAAAAGCTGGATTCTTTGCAAGATGAATAACACTTTGACTGTCACTATGCAAAATACTCATCTCTTGCGTCTTACCCAACTCTGCTAGGAAATTCTGTAACCAAGTCATCTCCTTTCCAGCTTCAATAATAGCAACATATTCAGCCTCTGTTGTAGAAAAGGCCACAATCTTCCGTAATTGTGAAATCCAACTCACTGCTGTACCACTCAATGTGTAAACATAACCAGTGGTACTCTTTTTGTTATCCATATCACCAACCAAGTCTGCATTAACATAACCATGTATAACAATCCTCGTCACTGTTTGTCGATTAACCACTGATTACTACTAAACTGAGACTGATTATGATTGGTAATTGAATTGCTTGAAGCACTGAACTGACTGACTGAAATCTGGAACTGAATTGATTAAGTATATCTGTTTAAATTGCGAATTGAAGGCCTTATCGGTAGCCGAATATGAAAAGTAACTGAATTCGAACTGCTGAGACAAGGCACAATGTCCGTTGCTGAATATGAGACAAAATTTACTGAACTTGCCCGTTATGCACCGCATATGGTTGACACTGACTACAAGAAGGCCAGAAAGTTTGAAGGCAGCTTTAATGTTGCAATACTGGACAGAATAAATGTTCTGAAATTACCGAACTATGTAAATGTTCTTGACCGAGCCTTGATCGCTGAATCGAACATCGAAGCATTGAAAACTAAAACACTAGCATCTGAATGGCGTGGTAAAAGGCAGGGTTTTAAATTCAAGAAAGGCAAGCATAGCCCATTGAACAAGAAACAGAATACGGGGTCAACAACTAACCCCAGCCAAGGGAGTGGTTTCATACCACCCTGTTCTGAGTGTGGTAAGAAGCACAAAGGGGTCTGTTACAAAATATCTGGAGCCTGTTACAAGTGTGGCAAGGTGGGCCACATGGTTAAAGACTGCCCCTCTGCTCCACAAGCCAGTAGTAAAGCTGCACCAAGCGTGGTAGCATCAACTGTTGCACCAAAATCGAATCCCAAAGCTACCAGGAAAGAGCCTATGAGGCAGGGCCGAGTGTTCGCCCTAGTATCGGGAGACGTGCAAAATACCGAGACCGTTGTGTCAGGTATTCTCTCTATTTGTACTCAAAATGCTTATGTACTGATTGATTCGGGGTCTACGCATTCATATGTGTCGCATGTTTTTTCGTGAAAATTGAATAGACCATTAGAACCCATGAATTATCTGTTAGCTGTATCATCACCCATTGGGAAATCTATGACCTGTGCATATATGTACCCTGCTTGTGAAATTATTGTTGGAGATGTACATTTGTTTATTGACTTACTGCCCCTGAATATTGATCATTTTGATGTAATATTGGGAATGGACTGGTTAACGAAATACCATGCTACCATAGACTATGTAACGAAACAAGTAGTTTTCCGTCCACCCGGTTTACTCGAATTTGTGTTTAATGGGGTTGGAGTAGTACCTCCTCCGTATTTGATTTCATCTGTGAAAGCTGTTAAATTGATTAGAAAGGGGTGTAAGGGATATCTGTGTTCTGTATTGACTGTATCTACTGATGATAATGCTAACGTGAACAATATTCCTATAGTCAGAGAATTCCCAGATGTTTTTCCAGATAATCTGCCAGAGGATTTGACTGACAGGGAGATTGAATTTACCGTTGATGTGATTCCGGGAACGTAACCAGTATCTAAAGCTCCTTACCGAATGGCTCCAACTGAACTGAAGGAATTGAAAGTGCAACTGCAAGAACTGCTAGATAAGAAGTTCATCAGGCCTAGCACTTCGCCATGGGGCGCTCCTGTTTTATTTGTAAAGAAGAAAGACGGCTTACTGAGACTGTGTATTGACTACCGTGAACTGAACAAGGTAACTGTGAAAAATAAATACTCATTGCCACGTATTAATGACTTATTTGATCAGTTACAGGGTGCTCAAGTGTTCTCTAAGATCGACCTCAGATTAGGATACCATCAGTTGAAAGTTAAACCAGAAGACATTGACAAAACTGCTTTTCGAACGAGGTATGGACATTACGAATTTTTAGTTATGCCTTTCGGAGTTACCAATGCACCTGCTGCATTTATGGACCTCATGAACAGAATCTTTAAACTATACCTTGATGACTTTATTGTAGTATTCATTGATGACATACTGATTTACTCCAAAAGTATAGAAGAACATGAACATCATCTGAGACTTGCCCTACAGACCCTAAGAGAACAGAAACTTTATGCTAAACTGTCTAAATGTGAATTTTGGCTTGATCATGTTATGTTTTTGGGGCATGTTGTTATCAAAGATGGAATTTCCGTTGATCCACATAAAATTGAAGCTGTAGTGAACTGGCCTAGACCAAGAAATGTGACCGAAGTTCGAAGCTTTTTGGGTTTGGCTGGATATTACAGAAGGTTTGTCAAGGATTTCTCCAAAATTGCCTTACCATTAACTCAGTTAACTCAGAAGGGGATATCATTTGACTGGACTGACCAAAGGGAATCAACATTCCAAGAGTTGAAAACTCGACTTGTAACTGCACCGATTCTTACCTTACCTTCAGGCACAGATGGTTATACTGTATTTAGTGATGCTTCTCATAAGGGTTTGGGATGTGTTTTAATGCAGAATGGGAGAGTTATTGCTTATGCTTCCCGACAACTGAGACCGCACGAAAAGAACTACCCAACCCATGATCTGGAACTTGCTGTAGTAGTATTTGCATTGAAAATCTGGCGTCACTATCTGTATGGGGCGACATGTGAAGTATATACCGACCACAAGAGTTTGAAATATTTCTTTACACAGAAAGAACTGAACATGAGGCAGCGGAGATTGCTAGAACTGATTAAAGACTATGACCTACAGATTTTGTACCATCCGGGAAAAGCCAATACCGTTACCGGTGCACTGAGCCGGAAATCGATTAGAAATTTAGCCTGTTTGCTTACCGGGCAGAAGGAATTGCTTTGTGACCTTGAAAAATCTGAAATTGAAATCGTTTTGCGAGAACAAGGTGGAACCTTAGCTGCTATTTCTGCTCAACCGGCATTGATTGAAGAGATTAAAAAGAAACAGCAACTGGATGACTTCTTGAAGAAGATCATCGAAGAAAGGAAAACTAGACCAAGACTGGGTTTTGAATTTGAAAGTAATGTACTGAAATTTCAATGAAGACTGTATGTACCAAATGATACTGAATTGAAAAGAAGAGTTCTGCAAGAGGGCCACAATTCAAAATTTTCTATCCATCCAGGGAATACAAAAATGTACCAAGACCTGAAACTGAATTTCTGGTGGCCGGGAATGAAGAAAGAAATTGCTGATTTTGTATCGAAATGTCTTCATTGCCAACAAGTCAAAGCCGAACATCAACGACCCGTAGGCTTATTGCAGCCCTTACCGATACCGGAGTAGAAATGGGAGCATATCACCATGGATTTTATTGTGGGGTTGCCTCGCTCCAGTAAAGGTATGGACTCAATTTGGGTTATTGTTGATAGACTGACTAAATCTGCTCACTTCTTACCTGTTAAGACAATTTATAATGCGGACAAATTGGCTATACTCTATATTGATGAAATTGTTAGACTGCATGGAATGCCTGTGTCCATTGTTTCTGACAGGGATTCGAAGTTCACATTGAGATTTTGACAAAGCTTACAGACTGCATTGGGTACTGAATTGAGACTGAGTAGTGCTTATCATCCTCAGACCGATGGCCAGTCAGAAAGGACCATCCAGACTCTGGAGGATTTACTGAGAATGTGTGTCCTTGATTTTCAGAGAAACTGGGAAAGCCATTTGCCATTGGCTGAATTCGCCTACAATAACAGCTATCATTCAAGTATTGGTATGGCGCCTTTCAAGGCATTGTACGGCAGAAAATGTAGATCTCTGATTTGCTGGGCAGAAGTTGGAGATGGGCTTTTGCTTGGGCCTGAGATTGTATACGAAACGACTAAGAAAGTGAAACTGATACAACAGAGACTGAAAACTGCACAAAGCAGACAGAAAAGTTATGCTGATGTCAGAAGACGGGACAGAGAATATGAAGTGGGTGATCACGTGTTTGTGAAAGTGACACCGATGAAAGGCCAGACTCATTTTGGATTCAAAGGCAAGTTAGCACCGAGATACATCGGACCATATGAGATTATTGAGAAAATCAATCCGGTGGCGCATCAAGTTGCGCTTCCTCCTGAAATGGAGCATATGCACAACGTCTTCCACATTTCTATGTTGAGGGACTACCTCCGGGATCCTTTCCACATGATAGAGCCTAATCGTGTAGTGCTGAGTGATGACTACACTTACGAGGAACGACCTATTCAGATTGTAAACAGACGGACCAAAAAGTTGAGAAACAAAGAGATCCCGTTAGTGAAAGTTGACTGGCAAAACCATGGTATGCCACTTGGGAGAGGAAAGATGACATGGCTAAAAGATATCCTGAACTGTTTCCACTGAATCCTGTTTTCTTCCAAAACGAAGGTAACTCGAGTTTAGAGGTCTAAACTCTTTTTAAGGAGGGGAGACTGTAACAACCCTCGTCACTGTTTACCGATTAACCACTGATTACTACTAAACTGAGACTGATTATGATTGGTAACTGAATTGATTGAAGTACTGAACTGACTGACTAAAATCTGGAACTCAATTGATTAAGTATATCTGTTTAATTGTATGTCTATCTGTTGACTGTTTGATTATCTGTTCATGCCTTTGTGTTTAAATTGCGAATTGAAGGCCTTATCGGCGGCTGAATCTGAAATTGATTGATGATTTGTGTTCATTGGAATTTATATGCTTTTATGGTGTATTTATCTAAAATGTGATTTGGTATGATTAATTTGGATTAAAATGAGTTAAACTGCAATAGTTGGCTTAATTACATTAGTGCCACTTAGTGGCCACTACCTTACACATTTTGAGACTTGTATACATTGAACCAAAACATTTCCTTAGCCTTATTTGAGAGCTCTAGCCGACCAAGAGAGAGTGAAAAGGAGAGTAGTGAATTCAACATAGAGATTTGGCTTGAATCTTGAGGAATTGAAAGCTTAAGTGCATAATTGAGCCTCTAGACTTGTAATTGAGGAACCTAGGTATGGATTTCTTTCTCTTAATTGTGTATTTAAGTTCCTTCTAGCATGGATCATGGTAGATTAAAGAGTTAAGTCAAGAATTGGTTCAATAGTGTTGAATTGGAGCTCATTCCATGCATGCATAGTTGTATTGATGAATTTTAAGTTGTTTTCATGGCAAATTGTCACATGCATGCTCATAATTAAGCTTAAGTCCATGATTTTGTCTTTTTTTTGGAACAATTGGCTCATTAGAGCATGAAATTGAAGCTTTGAATTGGTTAGATTCATGCATGTTTGCATGTTTTTCATATTCTTGAAAATTGGTTTGAAATTGAGTTGTTTGAAACACCCTTGGGCTTTGATTTTATAATTGAGCTTTGGAATCATGTTAAACTATGAGTTTTGAGGAGTTTTCTGGAAAATTAGCCCAAGAGGATTGGTTTTGATGCGTTTGAACTTGGTTTTGAGCTTGAGGTTCAAATTTGAAAATTCCAGATTTTGAACTCACGCTCGAGCGGGGTGACTGGCGCTCGAGCGTGAAATTCGTGCTCCCAGTACTTGGCACTGTTTTGAAGTCCGCTCGAGCGGAATAATTGACGCTCGAGCGGGACATTGTGTCTCATGCTCGAGCAGGTGTCGAGTGCCCAATCGAGCGTGATTTTCACCTATCCAGCACTTTTGACTGTTTTGCAGAACGCTCGAGCGGGTAAGTCTACGCTCGAGCGGAAACCTTTGTCTGCATGTCCGCTCGAGCGGAGTAACATACGCTCGAGCGTGACCCCTGTTTTCTGAAAATTCTGAAAATGCTTTTAAAGTGCATCTTTGCATCCTCATCCCATCCTAGGCATTCTTAGGCCTAGTTTAAGACATCTTAATGAGGATATAGATGTAGAACACACCGAGGCAAATTAGGGATTAAGTTATTATTTTTCCCAACTGTGTAGCTTAGTGTGTGTTCAATATGTAACTGTGTAGGGTTGGCGACTGGGGACGCGCTCTAGCTTTACTGTAGCCCAGAACTCTGTGAGTAACAACTGTGTAAAGATATGTTCAAAATGATTATCTTCTGAACAATTGAACTGTACTGCTTTCTGAACTGATACTGTTAATTGAATGAATGTATGTCCTATATTCTGAACTGTATTGTGGCATCCTTAGCAACTACTGTTTACTGTTACTGTTACAGAGATCTCTGTCGGTTCCCTTGTTGGAACCACTACTTTTTACTGATTGATGGCCATCATTGACTGTTCGGTCTTTTAAGACCTACTGTTTACTGTACCGTTATGCCAATGGATGTACCACATATGACTGTACTGACTGAACGACTAAAATACTGATTTAATGAACTGTTTTTATTACTGTAAGGACATTCATTCTTAACCCCTTTACGCATTATGTTATTCACTGGGTTTTAGCTCACTGCTTATATATATATGTAGGTGTACAGGCACCAGACTGTGGTTAGAAGCGTCGGGGTAAGCTCCAGTTTTGTCAAGCCAACCACTGTGCCTCACTGCGAGGTTCCGAGCCCGTCAAGTTATGGCTTAGGGGTGTTTTAGTTTCCCCTTCTGTCTCTGTAACCGTTTTGCGTACTGTACTGTACTGTTTAATAGGGATTAGGTCCCTGAACTGAATGATTGTATATATGTACATATTGTTCTGTACTGTTCATGTATATGTGTATGAAAAGTCTTTTTGCATACAGACTGTCACAGCTCATTGGACATTGTTTATTTACTGTATTGGCTTCCGCCAGGCCCCTGTATTCTGTTTTACTATATTACTGTTAAGTAGGCCTTCGGTAATCTTGGATTACTGGCCGGTTACGGTGCTAAACCCATAGGTACGGGTTTGGGTCATGACACAATGTAACCTGATGCTGGTTCGTCTGAAATAAAGTACCATGTCTGTAGTACCACTCAAGTATCTAAGGATCCACTTCACTGCCTCTCAATGCTGTTTTCCTGGATTACTCATGTACCTACTAGCCACTCCCACTACATGTGCAATGTATGGTCTAGTAAAAACCATAACATACATTATGCTACCGATAGCTGAAGCATAGGGAACATGTTCCATATAAGCCTGTTCTTCTTCGGTCTTCGGAGACTACTTTTTGGTAAATCTAAAGTGGCTAGCCAATGAAGTGCTTACTGGTTTTGCACCATCCATGCTAAACCTCTTGAGAACTTTCTTGACATATTCAGCCTGTGATAACTTCAAAGTACCATTTGTCTTGTCCCTGTGAATCCTCATACCAAGGATTTTGTTTGCAACTCCAAGATGCTTTATTTCAAATTGGTTGGACAAAAGTTTCTTCAATCTTTTTATCTCTTCAATGCTGGATCCTGCGATAAGCATATCATTAACATATAAGAGCAAAATAATATAACTTTTGTCAAATCTCTTGAAATAACAACAATGATCTGCTTGACATCTTGTGAAGCCGCTGCTACACATAAACCTATCAAACTTCTTGTACCACTGCCTTGGAGCTTGTTTCAAACCATACAACCTTTTTTGAAATTTGCATACAAACTCCTCTTTGCCATGTGCCAAGAATCCTTGTGGTTGCTTCATGTAAATTTCTTTTTCCAAATCACCATGGAGAAAAGCCGCCTTCACATCCATCTGCTCAAGATGTAAATCTTCAGCAACCACAATTCCTAACACCAATCTGATAGTGGTCAACTTCACAACTGGAGAGAAAATTTCAGTGTAGTCAACCCCTTCTTTTTGCTGAAATCCCTTTATAACCAATCTGGCCTTGTAGCTTTTACTCCTATCATGTTCCTGTTTGACCTTGTAAACCCACTTGTTGTGCAAAGCTTTCTTATCCACTGGTAATTTAGTCAATTCCCATGTCTGGTTTGCCATGAGTGAATCCGTTTAATCCTACATAGCTGACTCCCACTTAATTGAATCATCAACTTGCAAAGCCTCATCATAACTTTCAGTTTCACCTCCATCAGACAACAACAAATAATGTAAAGATGGAGACCAACGTTGTGTAGGTTTAGACTCTCTTTCTAACCGTCTCAACTTAGGAGTAGGCGTATGTGGCTCAGTTTGTGGAATAAGTTTTTCAGGATTACTCTGAATCCTACTATTCAAATCACTCTCACTAATCGCTTCTAACTCAACAAGCTGATGATAAGTAACAGATTCAGATTCAGATTTACATGCAGACTTATCCCTATCTTTATACATTACTTTCTCATTAAATATGAAATCTCTACTTTTGATTATTTTCCGATTTTTATCATCCCAAAATCGATAACCAAATTGAACAATGTCATACCCAATAAAAGTACATTTAGGCTCCGTTTGGTAGAGCTGTGGGAAAGTGATTATAACTTATAGTCTAACAACTTATAGCTTATAGCTGTGAACTTAAGTTGATTTTTGACTTATAAATTAAGTTTTTCCTCCCCCACTCAAAGAATAAGTTGATTTTTGATTTACAAAAAGCTATAAGCTGTATTGTTAAGCTGAACCAAACACATCAAAATGGCTTAAATTAAGCTAAAAGCTGAAATAAGCTGGAAATAAGCCCTACTAAACAGGGCCTTAATAGATTTCGGATCAAGTTTACTCCTCTCAGCAGAAAAATAGAATCCAAAATTTATTTTGATGATTTATTTAATTATATTTAATCAAACTTTATTTTGATGATTTATTTGAAAGAGAAAAATAGAATCAAAATTTATTTTGTCCAATTATTTCTCATATAAACCTTTATCCTAAATATTATTAGAATGTATTTAATATTTGATTAAATCAGGAGTTCAAACAGTACAAAACAAAGGTTCAAACAGCCTAGCACAGCAACAGGCCAAAAGCTTCAAAAGGTTCAAGTGGAAGAAATTTAAATTAGTAATGATGGAAGTACAACGGCTATAAACGGCTATAAAAGTTCAAAAGCCAAAAGGTTCAAAATGTTCAAGTGGAAGATATTCAAATTTGTAATGATGGAGTGGAAAATATTCAAATTAGTAATGATAGAAGTACAACGACTATAAATTCAAATGACTATAACGGCTATAAATTCAAATGAATACAACGGCTATAAACGGCTATAATTTTCATTATATATACCAAAGCCTCTAATGTGAACAAGTTACAAAAAACTTGAAAATATTCTTTGATTTATAATCACTCATATCTATTCTCAGAAATTATACACTGAGCCTTATGGCATTGATCTCATCTTTCCTGTGTGAGATTTACAGAAAAATCAAAGCTTCATTTTATATATCTATCTTTGAGAGATATTTATTGTAAGCTTTCTTTGAAAACAAAAATACCATTTTATCTTGTAAAAGTGTTGCAAACATTGTGTTCTTGAAATCTTGAGAGCGATTATGAATCACCTAAGATTTGCAAGGGTTTGGACTTGTGAAGTCTGTGTAAAATCTGTGGAGGATTGCTCCATTTGTGAAGAGGTTGCTAGCATCCCTGTGAAGCTAGAAGATAGTGGAAAATCTCAAGTGAAGCTTGAGGGGTGGACGTAGGCCGACTTGAAGCCGAACCACTATAAATTTGTTTGCCTCTCTCTCCCTTATCTCTTTATTTTATTTTAAATTGCCATAACTATATTTCACATTTTTACTGTACTAAAATCATTAACCGACATAGTTGTTAAGACACTTGTTTTAATTATTTTTATTTCATTAATTATATTATCTATTGTGCTAGTCATAATTTTTATTAGGGTATTATTAATTTTAATTGTAAAAACCTAATTCACCGCGCTCTTAGGTTGTCTTTTGGGTAACAATTGATATCAGAGCCTAGACTCTTGTTTTAGATTTAACCATCTAGGAGTTTCGATCCATGACAACCTTAGCTGAAGGACAAGTCACAAATAGGCCACCATTGTTTGACGGAAACAACTATAGTCATTGGAAGGATAAGATGACCCTATACCTATAAGCCACTGATTATGCCATGTGGATTATTGTCACCAAAGGTCCAAAAATTCCTACCAAATTAGTAGACAATATTAGTGTACCTAAAACTGAAGATGAATGTGATGAGAGAGATCATAAATTATTATAAGCCAATGCTAAAGCCAAACTCACCATTGTTTGTGGATTAGACTCTAAAGAGTATAATAGAATTTCAAGTTGTCATTCGACAAAAGAAATTTGGGACAAACTTGAGGTAACGTATGAAGGTACAAACCAAGTGAACGAATCTCGTATTGATATTCTTGTTCATAGTTATGAATTATTTAAAATGAATTCTGATGAATCTATTTCAAGTATGTTTACTAGATTTACTGAAATTGTAAACTCTTTGAAATTTCTTGGCAAAACTTATACTAACAGTGAGTTAGTGAGAAAATTTTTTAGGTGTTTACCGAAGAATTAGGAAGCAAAGGTCATGGCCATTATAGAAGCCAAAAATCTCTCCACACTTGGATTGGATGAACTTATGGGTTCCCTTATGACTCATGAGATCATCATGAAAGGACATGAGGATATTGAAAACAAAAAAAAAAGTGGAATTGCATTCAAAGCCTCATCAAATGAAGTATCCAACTTATGTCTCATGGCTCTTGAAGATGAAGACTCTACTCAAGATGAGGTAACTACTCTTTATGAAGAACTTGAAAGTGCATTCCATGAACTATCAAATGAATTTAGAAAAGTTTTGTGCCAAAAATGATGTGTTGAAGAAATCTGTTGCATCTTTATCTATTAATGTTGAAGAATTAAAGAAAGAAAAAATTATTTTGAAAAATGATTTTGATACTATCTCTAATGAGAAAACTACTTTAAAAAACAATGTTGATGATTTAACAAAAACACTTAAAAATTTTGTAAAAGGTAGAGATAATCTCAACATGCTTCTTGGAAATCAAAGATGTGTTTTTGATAAAGCGGGTATTGGATATGACCCTATTAAGAAACAAAAGAATCTCAATACAATTTTTGAAAAGACACCTCTCATGACACACCCTCATATTACTTGTCATTATTGTAGAAAGAAAGACCATTATATATCTTATTGTCTATTCAAAAAGAATATGAACATAAGAATTAAAAAGATTTGGATTATTAAGGGATCTAACAAAACTAACCAAGAAGGACCCAAGAAATTATGGGTACCAAAAACCAACATTTGATTGTCATCTTATAGGTTTGTTTTAAGTCCAAAGCTAAAGAAGGGAAGTGGTACCTTGATAGTAGATGTTTCAAACACATGACCGGAGATAAATCCTTATTTACTAATCTATCATCGAAAGATGGAGGATTTGTTACTTTTGGAGACAACAAGAAAGGAAAAATCATCAGTATTGGTAGCATCGGTATTTCTCCTAACCCTTCTATTGAAAATGTTTTACTTGTTGATGGACTTAAGCATAACCTATTTAGTATTGGTCAATTATGTAATAAAGGTAATCGAGTTATTTTTGATAAATCACATTGCACAATTGAAAGCACATATGATCATAAAACTTTATTTGTTGGTAATCGCTATGATAATGTTTATATTTTTTCATCTTTATGATCTCTATGCTAGTGATGTTAAATGTTTATATGTTACTAATGAAAATAGTTGGTTATGGCATAGAAGACTTGGTCATGTTCATATGTATTTAATTGCTAAACTTTTGAGAAAAGATTTGGTCATTGGACTTCCAAAAATTAAATTTGAAAAAGATCATCTTTGTAGTGCTTGTCAACAAGGAAAACAAACTAAAACATCATTTAAATCAAAATCTCATATTTCCACAACTAGACCTTTACAACTATTACATATGGATTTATTTGATCCCTCAAGGACATCTAGTCTAGGTGGTAAACGTTATTGTCTTGTTATTGTTAATGATTATTCAAGATTTAAATGGGTTATGTTTTTAGCACACAAAGATGAAACCTTTTCTTTTTTCACAAAACTCTGTCGTAGAATTCAAAATGAAAAAGCCTTTCTTATTACTAATATGTTAATTCCTTTTTGAGTCATATCTTTGTAGAATCAATTTTGATGTCATAGCATGTTTTTGAGATGTATATTATCTATTTTTTGAATTGTACATTTATGATCTCAAGAATATGCTCAATATGAAAATTTCATGCTTATATGCTTTACATTGGAATATTTGAATGAGTTATGAAATTCATTGATTATGATCCATCAACAATGTCTAAATGAAAAGAAGTATCATATGTTTGTAAAGACATTGCACCTATCCTTTTGAATATCTATTGAATATGGATTATATTGGCATACATCTCATGAAATGCTTTTGATTGATAAATTGTTGAATTAATTGTTTATAGCATTCATGTTGTGTTCCACATTGAGTAAAATGTTTTATCACATTTGAGTATGTGGATTGAATTGATGAAAATAACTCTTGATAATGTTATGTGATTAAATGAGATTGCTGCATCATTTTTTAATAAAACAAAGAGCATAACACTATTTTTTTATGCATATTATGCTATGTGCTACAACTTAAAAATTCTAAAAAATAACATTCCAAACTCTTATTTGATCATTGAATTATTTTTCATCTTTTGAGTTTGTGATAAGAAGTGATTTGTGCTGTATTTTTATCGAGTAATAGTGATTGTTCTATGAATGCTATATTTACACAAAATCATATTAGAAAAGGGTAATACCAACTTATGAGGAGAAATCATTTTGCTGACATACTTGTTAAACCTTTTTGAGATGAACTCCTCATGAAAGAAAATTGAAGATTGAAAAACTTTTAACTCATGAACTAAAGGTATGCCTCCTAAACTCTCTTAAGCTTTTGAGGTAAAAATTCTATCTTATATCCTTTGAGCTAATACTGTTATTACTTTGATATGAAAATGATTGATTATGCTTCATATGATTTGCAATGTATAATCTTTGATGATGCTCTTGCCTAAAAAACATGCCTATGCTTAAAATGTGTGCTATATATTGAAATTCATGATTTTTCTTGGCATATGGATTGCTATACCTTAAACATGCTTCTTTTTTTGGCATTACATTAGCGCCATGAGATTATATTGAGTTTAACCTATTATGAGCAATATTTGGTATTCTACATAATGCTTGAGCTATGATTGTTAAATCTTTTAGATTGCATATTGATATCCTTGATAGATTGCATGTTGGTATCATTTTGGCATCCTATTTGATATTATTGAGGAGAACATTTTAGTTATGAGCTTTCATTTATCATATCTCCTATTGATTTTGCCAAATGAAACAAGGGGAAGAATTTAAACTAGATTTTTTTTAAAAAAAAAAAAAATCCCCTCAGATTCTATTTATATTTTTGATATTAAGCTTAATTACTTTTATTTTTATTTTTTTTCCCATTATTATTTTTTGTTTGGGCTTAATTTTCTTATTTTTTTTTTTCTGCTTTTTCACTTCATTTTTTCAATACTTACACATCAAAACAAAAACAAATCAAAATACAAACAAAAAAAAAACCCTTCATTTTTTACGGCCATACGCCGATCAAACTAAACATATTTCAAAAAAAAAAAAAAAAAAAAACAAAACAACCCTTCATTTTTTTTCTGGCCACACGCCGACCTAACTTCCTCGCCTCTTCCACCGCTCTCTTCTTCTTTTTATCACCTTGGGCGACGCTTGACACCCCTGCCCCTGTGCTTTCGTTGAGAGGGACGACTCCCCGCTGACTATCAAAGGCCAAGAACGACGTTGCTCCAAATCGGGCCATGGAGGTGGTCTTCCGTTTAAGCTTTTTATTTTCGGTCTTCAGTGCGCCTATTTCTGCTCGGGCATCCTTGTACATGTGTTGGAGCAGAGAGAGTTGGGTGTTGACCTGATGGAGCTCATTCGTCTTGTTCTGCAATCGGTGAGCCAATTTTGTGACTGCAGTCACCATCTCCATACAGGACGCCAGTGTGAAATGATTGGCTTCAATGTCTGATTGAGCTGCCATGATTTGCTCAATCGACATCATAGGAAGGTTAGGCAGAGGAATGACAGGAAGAGTGGGAGTAGGGGCACTCGGTCTAGCAGAGCTTATGGGATCGTTCAGGTCCGGAGGTGAGAGGTGTAAAAGAAATGAGTTGCAGAGCAATAGAAGAGAACAGATTGAGGTTTGGCCTCCTCTGTCCAGTTTTTTTTTTTTTTTGTCTCTCGATGAGGAAGAAGAAGATCGAAGAGAGTGATGCAGAAGTGATAGAAGAAGAGATAGAAAAGAATGAGGTGAAGAAGAAGATGCAGGCGAGTGTGATTAAAAAAAAGGCTGAAGAGAAGAGGTTGAAGAGAAGAAGACAAGGAGGGCGAGATAGCTGAGGTGAGCGGCAATCGAGGAGAGCTACTTTGGTCGGCCAATGAAGTAAAAGCCAGGCCATGTGGCAACCGCGTGTTGCGAAAAACGAGAGAGACGCGAGAGAGTTGTATGTGCATGTATGCATGTATATATATGTTTTGAATTGTATAGATGCCATTTATCACTATCATTTTCCTTCTCCTCCTCTAGATTCTGACTCATGATTTCCTTTTGATAATGTCACAGGGAAAGAAAATTATATGATGTTATGTATTATGGATTATTTTGTTATGATGTTATGTATTTATAGTTTGATATCTTAATCTTATATCATGTTGTTGATTAAAACTTATTTATTACACATGTGCTAACCTATGTATTTAGAAATAAATTCAGGGAGCATGACTTGAGGGGGAGCCCTTGTTACTCCCAAATCAAATCAAAATATCATTGTGTGCCATCATAAAAAAAGGGGAGATTGTTAGACTTATTTATTTTGATGATTTATTTAATTATGTTTTAATTTATTTGAAAGAGAAAAATAGAATCCAAAATTTATTTTAATGATTTATTTAATTATATTTTAATCAAACTTTATTTTGATGATTTATTTGAAAGAGAAAAATAGAATCAAAATTTATTTTGTCCCATTATTTCTCACATAAACTTTTGTCCTAAATGTTGTTAGAATGTATTTAACATTTGATTAAATCAGGAGTTCAAACAGCTAAAAACAAAGGTTCAAACAGCCTAGCATAGCAGCAGGCCAAAAGGTTCAAAAGGTTCAAGTGGAAGAAATTCAAATTAGTAATGATGGAAGTACAACAGCTGTAAACGGCTATAAAGGTTCAAAAGGCCAAAATGTTCAAAAGGAAGATATTCAAATTTGTAATAATGGAGTGGAAGATATTCAAATTGGTAATGATGGAAGTACAATGGCTACAAACGGCTATAAATTCAAATGACTATAACGACTATAAACGGCTATAAATTCAAATGAATACAACGGCTATAAACGGTTATAATTTTCATTATATATACCAAAGTCTCTAATGTAAACAAGTTACAAAAAAACCTGAAAATAGTCTTTGATCTATAATCAGTCACATCTATTCTCAGAAATTATACACGGAGCCTTATAGCATTAAGCTCATCTTTCCTGTGTGAGATTTACTGAAAAATCAAAGTTTCATTTTATATATCTATCTTTGAGAGATATTTATTGTAAGCTTTGTTTGAAAGCAAAAATACAGTTTCATCTTGTAAAAGTGTTGCAAGCACTGTGTTCTTGAAATCTTGAGAGTGATTGTGAATCACCTAAGATTTGCAAGGGTTTGGACTTGTGAAGTCTGTGTAAAATCCGTGGAGGATTACTTTATTTGTAAAGAGGTTGCTAGCACCCCTGTGAAGCTAGAAGATAGTGGAAAATCTCAAGTGAAGCTCGAGGAGTGGACGTAGGCCGAGTTGAAGCCGAACCACTATAAATTTGTTTGCCTCTCTCCCTTATCTCTTTATTTTATTTTAAATTGCCATAGCTATATTTCACATTTTTACTGTACTAAAACCATTAACCGACATAGTTGTTAAGACACTTGTTTTAATTATTTTTATTTCATTAATTATATTTATCTATTGTGCTAGTCATAATTTTTATTAGGGTATTATTAATTTTAATAGTAAAAACTTAATTCACCCTTCTCTTAGGTTGTCTTTTGGGTAACAAGATTTCAAATCTGACAGTTTCCCCTTAGATACAAGTACCTTTATCTGTTTTTGACTCATAAGCCTAGGCCTTTGGTGCCACAGATTTGAGTCTTCCTTCTCACCCACAACTACTACTACATCCCTATTGTTTGTAGTCATTAAAGGGTGCCTTCTTTTTGACAACGAGCAACAACCATGGCTCCTTTGGTGATTTTCCACAAACCACCCATGAAGGTTATAACATGACCTTCATCATCAAGTTGTTCAACAGAAATCAAGTTTTTTTTCAAACCAGGCACATGTCTGACATTCTGTATATTCCAAACAGATCCGTTTGGCAACCTAATTGTTACATCACCTTTACCCAAAATCTTCAAAAGTTCATCATCAACCAGATAAACCTTCTCAAAATCACCACCAGTGTAATTTTCCACGATTTTCCTTTGTGAAGTAGAATGGAATGATGCCCCAGAATCTAAAATCCAAGATTCAAGAGGGCTGTCAATACTCAAGATCAAAGCATCATAAATCTCCTCTGTTGCAGCATTAACAGACTTCTGATTTGGATCACCTTTGTTCTTATTCAATGTCGGGCAATCTTCCTTTAGATGTCCATTCTTTCCACAGTTCCAGCAACTTTATCCCTCTCTAGTTCTTAACTTGCTTCTGTGTTTGGATTTTGATTTGTTGCGGTTCAGGTTTTTTCTTGCTAATCTTCCTCTGGCTTCTGTATTCAGGGCAGAACCTGATGTTTTTCCTAATTCCCTCCTGCGAATTTCTTCACTCAGAATTAAATCTCGAATACCATTATAATTCCACTTTTCTTTTCCTGAAGAATTATTTACTGCAGTTACAGTACTATTCCAACTTTCTGGCAAACTAGATAGAAGAATCAAAGCCCTAACCTCATTATCAAATTCGATAGATACAGAATTCAATTGTGTTACCACAATATTGAATTCGTTCAGATGCTCAGCCACCGAAGCACCTTCTGTCATCCTCAGATTAAATAATCCACGCATCAAATAAACTTTATTTGAGGTAGAAGGTTTTTCGTACATGTTTGAGAGTGCCGCTATGAGACCTGTTGTAGTATTCTCCTTCGCTATGTTAAATGCAACATTACGAGACAACGTTAGCCGAATAACACATAGTGCTTGGTGATCGAGAAGAGTCCACTCATCATCCTTCATGTTTTTTGATTTCGTCCCTCAAAGGGGCTCATATAGTTTTTTCTGATACAGATAGTCTTCAATCTGCATCTTTCAAAAGCCAAAATCTGTGCCATTGAATTTATCGATTCTAATCTTTTCGTCTATAGCTATCGCTTCCACTCGAACCAATGCTCTGATATAAGTTGTTAGGAGTCGACCCTTTCTAACCAAGATCGGTGAGATACGAAATAAAAAACAAGAAAGAAATTAACGAATCAAATAAATCACACACACACAAGAACACAAGGATTTACGTGGTTCACCCCAGAATAGGGTTACGTCCACGACTGTTGCAGTTTTCACTATGATCAGAAAAATACAACTCTCTCATAACCTAAAAGCGGTGCCCCTTCATCTATTTGTAAGTATAGAATTAGGGTTATACAAAAACATATGAAAATTACGAAAGTACCCCCCTAGACCCCCTCCCTCTTGGAGGAGGCCCCCCCAAACCCCCTATTGGACCTAGTGTTTGAGTGAACAATAGGGTTGAGTGAACAGTACTTATTAGAGTCCACTGACCCAACATATTAATCAATTCAAGAGTCTTTTTGAAAGATTGCTTGTTTGACCCACTGATTTGCTTAATTGGATCGATCTGCAAGATGTTGAGAATATAAAACTCTAAACCCAGATATAAGAGTAATGTTAAAAATTTTAAAATTTTTATCAAAATTTTTTATCAAATGTCTCACATAAATGTGGGACCCACATAAGACCTACATGGTGTGGGTTTCACAGCATGTGAGACATTTAGTAGAAATTTTAATAGCATTTTTAAGATTTTAAATATTTTTGCACATATAACATAATTGTGCTTTATTTATTTATTTTATATTAGATTGAGTATTTTACACCAAAAAGAGGGCACATAAAAATATTAAAAAAATGTGAATTTGGTTTATTCTCAATGTAGGTCATACCATGCAAAATTTGAATTTAATTGCATCATATATATACATTTTCATTTTTTAGTCATTTTATTGAGCATTTTTTTATTATATAAAATTGTAGCTTTTTGATACTCAATTATGACAACCCCAATTCCTTTTTGAAGTTCTCAATGCCTTAGTTATGTCATTTTTACATAATAATTGGTGTATTGAGCGCCACCTCCTTATTAAACACATATCATAATTATTTGGAAAATATTTTTCGATATGTACTCTAAATAAAAACATCCCAAAATTGTTATTTAGATTCATTTATTATATGGTGGGTTTCACACTTGTAATTAATATGGAACACGTACATATACTAAAACTCTTGATTTGATTTTTAAAATTTATTTTTTAAAATTATAAAAATAAAAATTAATTTAATAAAAAAAATAATAAATTAAAAACACTCATAATTTTTATATAGTGTTACATTTTTTGAGGGTGAAAATAATTTTTAAATGTTCAAAAGTTTCATTTTAATATTTATTTTTATCAAACTAATTTTTATAATAATTTATTTTTTTGAATTCCTAAACTTGTTCGTCATATACCTAAATGCTCAAGCAATTGCACCAAGCCAAAGAAATATTTTTTTTGAAATAAAGTATTGATGGGAACTTAAAATATGAGTACGTTAATATGTTTAAGATTTTGAATTATTGCAAAATAAAAATAATGCATGTGGACGGTTGGCAGATTAAATTCTTCTGCTTTACTTTCCGCAATGTAGGATACAAAAACTGTCATAGCTAGTTGTATTCTTTAACTGCTGAAAACTGATATGCTGTAGACTGTAGTTGACTGTAAACATACATACAACTGATATCTGCTTGAGACTGACACATGCACACACACTGCACTAGCCCTGAATTACTCAAACACACTGCACTCACTGTAGTTCACTGCATTCACTGTAGTTCACTGCATACACACTGGCACCCAGTATTCGTCTGAATCTGTTAGATTTCCACACAATGCTATATCTGTTTTGAAACACCCAAACACGCTGACACAGCACATGTATTTCACTGCAAGCACACCGGCAACCGGTATTTGCCTGAATCAGTCAAATTTGCACACATGCTTTATCTGCTTTTTTAAAACTGCATTTTGAATGTTGTCTTGCAATTGTTATTTTCTGTTTGCAGGAGGGTTCCCATACCATTCGTGGGTATGGGAATACTGGTGCTCGGGAATGGTACGGTGAGCTCCCTGATGCAGTCCGGCGCATCGGGGATCGAGCGGGTTTCGGCGCCTTCTGCCGAGGACTCTCTAGGCTCTCCACTTGCAGGCCTCTCCTTGCCGCTCTGGCGGAGAGGTGGTGGGACACCACCGACTCTTTTCACTTTTCCACTGCGGGGGATATGACGATGACCCCTTATGATTTCTCGATGCTCACTGGCATCGGGGTGGGGGGTGATCCGATCCCTTTCGACATTGACATGGATGAGTGGACCGCCGCTCAGGTCCATCTACTGGGCAAGGCGCCACCCCTAACTCGCCCAGGTTTCGTTCGATACTCCTGGTTTGAGGTCCAGTTTCGAGTCCAGCCCGTGTTGGAGGAGGAGGCGGAGATGATGTCACGACCCCAAACCGCCCCTAGTAGTTTGGTGCCGTGATGGCCAGTAATCCGTAATTACCGAAGGCCAACTTTTCAAAAACTTAACACAATCAGAGTATGAAGATGGATGCATTTCAAACTTAACACAATCAGAGTATGGATATAGGGGGCTCACAAATGCGGAAGCAATAAATCAAATACAAGTGGTCCATAAGAGCTGTGCGTAGATCAAAGCAATGCCAAACATTCCAATTAACTTTACAACTTAAATACAACAAGGTAAAAATACATGTTACATCTTGATCAAAAGGCTTCTCGAGCCGACATACACAAAATACAGCAAATACAAGCCAAGAAGCATGATTTTCAAGATTCGCCGACATGCAATGAAAGGCATCGCCGACGTAAATACAAAAGCAAAGCCGACATAAGCACGAATCCAAAACAAGCATCCAAAACGATCTAGGCGTCGCCGCCGTCCTGCTCATCACCTACATATATATAGAGGGGTGAGTACAAATACTCAGTGAATAGTACTAATAATAAAGGTTTTGCATGAATATAGCCGAGGTCCTTCAAAACGAAACACATCAAACTTTAGCAAGACGAGGGATGAACCGTATTCATCAATCAAATATCACAAGTATCCAAAGATGTTTGCTGCCATAGGCAAAACAAGGGATGAACCGTATTCATCATCCAGTATCATAACATCGGCGAAGCAAGGGATGAACCGTATTCATCATTCAAGTATCATAACATCGGCGAAGCAAGGGATGAACCGTATTCATCAGTCAAGTATCATGACATCGGCGAAGCAAGGGATGAACCGTATTCATCATTCAAGTATCAAGGGCTGTACGATCCGTAATCGTTTGGTCAAAGGTACTGCGAAAGTTTATAGTCCTCCAACACAAGGGACTTGTGTTACTTAGGCCCGTAGCCCGATTTAACAAGGACCGTATCCTTTTATACTTAGTACTGCGAAAGTTTAGAGTCCTCCAGCACAAGGGACTTGTGTTACTTAGGCCCGTAGCCCGACTTAACAAGGACCGTATCCCTTATACTTAGTACTGCGAAAGTTTAGAGTCCTCCAGCACAAGGGACTTTCCAAGAATAACAATCAAAACAAGGCTATTTATTCATGCTTAGCAAATACCCACGTCAAAACAAACAAAACAAGATTTATCAAAAGCAAGTGTAACATAGCTTTATTAGAAATACCACTCACCTAGTTCTTCAGGTGTAGACTCAAAGCAAATATCAAGGACCTACAATCACATGGCAAGTCACATTCTCAAAGCAAGCTCTATATACATGCAAATGATCTCGGCACTCTTGCCAGATCCAAGTCAAAGACAAAGCAAAACAAGCTGGGAGCTTAATCACTGCTCCCGTTCATGAAAACACACTGGGTACCGTCTAGGACTAAGCCGAGGTCCCGTTAAACATGGTCAGGAAAAACCTGGGTTTTCCTTTGAAGAATATGAAGAACATGATCAATGAAAGATGGATGCAAGCTCACAACTTGTTACAAAAATCTGAGTTTTCATGCCATGAGTTCAAAACATGGACCTGGGTACCCATACAAGAAGGTCATGCAAGAACAAACACAAAAACATG
>NW_021024652.1:1306893-1317272 GCF_004153795.1 Camellia sinensis
CAAAATAACAAGGCAGGTTCATGCAGGAATGTATGCAAGTATGACAAGAATAAGGTGAGGGTTGTTACATTCTACCCCCCTTAAAGAAGTTTGGTCCCCAAACTTAAATTACCTTGCTCTATGAACAACTCCGGATAACGGATTCTCACATCCTCTTCTTTTTCCCACGTGGCTTCTGTGCCATAATGTTCCTTCCATTCGACCTTTACCATCGGTATCGATTTGTTCCTCAATTACCTCACTTGTCGGTCAATAATCCTCATTGGCTTCTCCTCGTAGCCCAAATCCTCATTAACTGTGATCTCGGAATGGTCAATTACATGTAGTGGATCTCGGATGTACTCCCTCAACATCGAAACATGAAACACATTGTGGACTTGGCTCAAATCTGGCGGCAAAGCAAGTCTGTAGGCAACGGGATTAATTCTCTCAAGAATTTCAAATGGTCCAATATAGCGAGGTGCTAACTTACCTTTCCTTCCAAATCTGGAAACCCCTTTCATTGGTGAAACCTTCAGGAATACATGATTCCCAACTTCGAACTGTATCTCATTCCTTCTCTGATCGGCGTAGCTCTTTTGTCGGCTCTGGGCAGTTCTAATCCTCTGTTGGATAAGTTTAATCTTTTCTGTTGTCACTTGAATCAATTCGGGACCAAGCAGAGTTCTGTCTCCGACTTCGGTCCAACATATCGGCGATCTACACTTTCTTCCATACAAGGCCTCATAAGGCGCCATGCCAATGCTAGCTTGATAACTGTTGTTGTAAGCGAATTCTACTAAGGGCAAATGTGTTCCCCAACTTCCTAGGAAGTCCAATACACAAAGGGAATTTGTAAAATAATTATGGATGACATCAGCAGAATTTACTTAATTTTGGACAGATGGGTAACACAAGGGGGAATCTGTATATTATTTTCAAAAGTAGGGGAGGTCAGTGTTAATTTTGAAACTATAAGGGAGGTCCCTGTAACTAAGGTAAACCTCAGGGGAGGTTAGTGTAATTTACCCTATAAAAAAAAAAGTAAACTTATTAATAATTTATTTTTGTCTTTTTTGGGTCAATGATGATGGGTTATAGAATGTTAGTTAACACTTTCTAAATAGTATACTTAACAACATAAAAAAAAAGGTCCAAAGATATGGTTCATCTGTACCAGTTGTGTTGGATTCTTTTAACAGATTTTATGAGTAAATCTTACTAATTCAAGGACACAACAAATGATATGAATAAATTGCAACTATGTTCTTGGATTGGAATTTCAATTAACTAAGATCAAGGATTTATTTATTATTATTATTTTAAAAAAAGAAAGGAATTTCAAAACAATTTTTTGATGTTTCTTAAAAAGCAAGTTGTTTTCGAAAGTAATTCATCAAACAACTTTTAGTGTTTTGTCAAAAATGAAAAATGAAAAAACAACAAACAAATACGGTACCAAACATGTGCGACAAATGCAAGGTTGTTTTTGTAAAGAGGAATAGATAATACGTAAAAAATTGAGGAGAATGGTAGGTAGGTAACAGATTAATTATATATATGTTGATGGTTGATGAAAACGTCACAACAATATTGTTTTGTATGTACCTAGACCCAAAGATGAATAATAAAATCATTTTATTTCACACATAAAGTTAACTTTATGTTATTTATCATCAAGGCTAGAAAAAACAAAGATTTGGTAAAACTAACCCATGTATTAACTTCACCAAAAGATTGAGCAATATGTCAACAAAGATTTTATGTTGCCTCATTTGGGGAATTCGTTGAACTTGTAATATACGCTAGAGACTTAATTCTGAAACAGAGTTATCTATTGTGGAATATATTAATTTGAGTAATTCTACATGAATAGGAAAAGTATCCAAAAAATGTACATAAAAAATGATATGTGACATTTTATTATGGTATCTTCTCAGGTAAATGATTCATAGCCACTATTTATTTTTGACTCTATTATTTATTTATTTTTAGTTATTACACCAGCACAAACCATAGCCCAGTAGGGTTGGGGGTATGATTTTACATATCGGCCGTTATATATAAGAGATTTTGTATATTATAATTCATCAATATATCGACTGATAACTGTATGATTGTATCACCAATACTGATATATATTTCGATACCAATACATTTCTCGATACCATTACTTAAAATCATGATTGGGAGTCTTGCTAGTTGCAATTTTGCATAAATGTGTATAAGTTTTTAAACTCCTACCTAAGAAACAAAAAAGAGAAAAATAATCTTATAAAAAATTATATGCATAAAACTCCATGAGATGATGCAATAGTGCCATTTTTAACATAAGAAGTCACTTTAATGAGGTCGTTTTTTTTTTAATTTTTATTTGAAATAAATTTGCCACATTACTTTGTACATACTTTTTCTATAAATTTTGTGTTTATCATTATGGAAAAAAAAAAAAAACCAAATCTATGTGTTTTGACTTAGAAAACAAAATTTCTCCACCACTTGGGGTTTGTATTTATTTATTTATTTTGTTAAGTAGTAAAGGATGTTTATAATTCAATTATAGAAATTAAAATGTATATGCACCGATTAGATTTTTCAAAAATTAAACTATCAAAACAAAATTTATAAAATCTTATTATGCTTGTAATTATGTGATTCATTTATATGTTGATATTTTGGTTTTTTAATCTTGTCAACTTGAACAACTATTGGTGTGATGCAGAGAAAATCCCCTAACCCTAGCATTATATAAACAAACATACCTTCATGGTGACACCCCAAACAAGGCTATGGCTTCCATTCTCCCTCCAACCACCACCAAGACCACCACCACCCTCTCTTCTTATCTCATTTTCAAGAACACCTCTCAAATTCCCACAATTAGAAAGCATAACCATTCCTTCAAAGTGTCTTGCAAAGCCAAAGATAGTGACCAAAACCCTACAACCCCCTCAAAAAATACACAAACCTCCCTAGGGAAGTTTGATAGGAGAAACATGCTCATTGGCTTAGGAGGCCTCTACGGCGCTGCCAGCCTCACCACCACCGACCCATCAACCTTGGCCGCTCCGGTCACTGCCCCGGATTTATCGAAATGCGGGGTGGCAGACTTAGCCGCGGGTGCAAAACCAACCAACTGTTGCCCCCCCAAAACCCACAAAATCATAGAATTCAAGCTCCCTCCTCCATCCAACATTTTACGAGTCCGCCCTGCGGCCCATTTTCTAAAGCCCTCCAACTCATGAAATCGCTCCCCGATGACGACCCACGAAGCTTCAAGCAACAATCCAATATTCACTGCCCTTATTGCGACGGCGCTTACCACCAAGTCGGTTTTCCAGGCACAGAACTCCAAGATCACAACTCATGGCTCTTCTTTCCCTTCCATAGATTTTACCTCTACTTCTTCGAAAAGATTTTGGGAATGCTGCTCGATGATCCAGCGTTCGCAATTCTTTTTTGGAATTGGGATTCTCCGGCGGGTATGAAAATGCCCGCCATGTATGCGGACATAAATTTGCCGCTCTATAATCGTCTCCGTGACGCCAAACACCAGCCACCGACATTAATTGACTTCACTACAATTTGACAGATCCGAAAAATGTCGATGAGGAGAAGCAGAAGTCGAGAAATCTGACTATAATGTACCGACAAGTGGTGTCGGGTGGGAAAATGCCTCGGTTTTTCCTTGGAAGCTCGTACTGTGCGGGAGATGACCCGGGCCTAGGTGCCGGGTCCATGGAGAACATCCCGCATGGTCCGGTTCACATATGTTGCGGGGACCGCACCCAGCCGAGTCTAGAAGACATGGGGAAAGAACTTCTACTCTGCGGGATGGGATCCGATCTTCTACGGTCATCACGCGAACGTCGATCGGATCTGGACAGTGTGGAAGACATTAGGAGGAAAACGAAACGATTTCAAGGATCCGGATTGGTTGAATTCCGAGTTCACCTTTTACGATGAAAATGCTCAGCTTGTGTCTGTAAAAGTAGAAGAGAGTTTGGATCATCGAAAACTCGGCTACGTCTACCAAGACGTGCAAATTCCATGGTTAAACACTCGACCCAGTCCTCGTACTTCGAATTTTTTTCGAAAAACAAAGAACAAAGCGGTGGAAAAATGGTTTAAGTTATGATGTTTCGGAAATTTTATATTAAGGCTTAGTTTGGAAAGACTAAATAAGTGTATTTTTTAATTTTTTTTGTATTATGTGTAGAAAAAGTAGAGAGGAGATATTGATTGATGTGACCCAAAAAAGATAAAAAGATGAAATAAGTGCACTTTTTCCTTTGTAGCCAAACTTGGCCTAATTATTATATAAGACTCACAAGTCATTTTTTTGAGAGTTTGAGTAGCAATGTATTCGTTACTATATAGTGAACAAGATTATATAATTAGTGAGTCAAAATCATTTATAGGTGAATGAAAAATTGATTCCTAAGTGAGGTTTATGAACATTAGACATGCTTGTGAAAATTCTCAAAATGGTGTTGCGTATTTTTGTTCCACATTCTTGTTTCACACAGGAAAATCATGAATAATTTGGAAAAGATATATAAGGTCCTAGATAAGTTGGGTTGGGTCAGGCCCTTTACTTATTTTCTTGGGCCCAAATTATTTGAATTGATATTAGTTTGTTTGCTAGAAAGTTTGAATTTCATATTCAAATTGCAACGGACATATTTCCAAATTGCAACATACATGTCTTTTCCGAAACAATGTTTCCATTGCCTATATTAAGGCAATCCTCCATCCATTTTTTTTTCAAGAGAGATAAATTTTTTTCCAGATCTTCCATTTCCTTCCTCCTCCTCAGTTCATCTTGCATATTCCATTTTTAGAGGTTAAGTTTGGGAAAGTGCAAAGCACATACTCCAGTTTGCTATACACACAGAGTTAGTGCAAATTCTGTGTGTGGTGATTGTTGTATCCTGGAGACAGGATGCCTATTGATCTCGTGCTCCAATGGAGAAGGCGTTATTCTGTCTTAAAGACACAGTGTCCATACACTGGCCTCAATCACATTTTCATACCATTGTTTAATCTGCTATAAGGTTGTCAGTATTTTTTTTATTTGTTTTATTTATTCGTATGTAATTAATTTACCGAAATTATTCTCCAACAATTTTAAGACGGAATAACATCTCGCTTCTATTTACGATTTCAGTTAAATTAATTTTCTGGTTTTATACAGTTTTTGTGATCATACTGTTTAATATAGCACATTCCGTTTCTGTTTTTTTTTTTATATATATATATTCTGGGTTTGTTCTGTTTAACGTAACGCTTTTCCACATGAGAAGACTCAAGGAAATAAGTAGAAGATGTGGAGTTCTTATTAATAGTAGAAATTACAGTCAGTACATTCATTTTGAATAACCCGTTACACAGGTATCCCTTCTCTACATAAACACTATTCTTACACAGAACAAATTTATCAAAAACAAAGACCAATTTAAAACCATTCTTGCTTAACAATGATCTATACACCAAGTTTTTTCGAATTTATCAAAGAGAATGCTCCCGCCTTGAGCGAGGATGAAACTGATAGGCAAGCAATTGCTGCAGTTGAGGCGTGGAAGCATTCTGATTTTTTTGTGCTGAAATTATATTTTGAATGGATTGGACAACACGTTGTATAACGTGTATAGTCCATTACAAACGGCTAGAGAATTGTGGAAATCCTTGGACAAGAAGTACAAAACGGAAGATGCGGGAATCAAGAAATATGTGGTTTGCTGTTTTCTTGAGTATATGATGGTGGACTGAAAGACCGTAATTAGTCAAATGCAAGAGCTTCAGTTGGTTTTGCATGAAATTCATGCAGAAGGAATGAGTTTGAGCGAGTCTTTCCAAGTAGCAACAATCATTGAGAAACTACCACCGTCTTGGAAAGAGTTTAAGAACTATCTGAAGCACAAACGTAAGGAAATGAAGTTAGAGGACTTGATTGTTCGGTTACGGATTGAGGAAGAGAACCGTAAGGCAGAAAAGAAAAGAAATCTGGGATTTGTTTTCAAAGCCAAGGCTAACATATTGGAGCACGAACAAAAAGAGAAAAAGAGACAACGTCCTAAGCAAAACTCTAAACAAACTGCTGGTCAGAGTTTTAAGATTGGATCTATAAAGTTCAAGGGAAAGTGCTTTGTGTGCAACAAGATCGGACATCAGGCCAAAGATTGTCAGAATCGCAAAGATCAACAAGGTCTTTCAAAAAAGATGAAGTATGAACAAGCACACATAACTGAATTGGAGACTTTGTCTGATGGAGTGACTGAGATGAACCTGGCAGCAGTTGTGTCTGAGGTAAATCTGATGGGGTCAAATTCCAAGGAATGGTGGGTAGACACCGGGGCAACACGACATGTGTATGCAGATAAGAAAATGTTTACTACCTATCAACAAGTTAAGGATGAAGAGCAGCTTTTCATGGGAAACTCCTCTACTACAAAAGTTGAAGGTCAAGGGAAGATTGTGCTCAAAATGACTTCAGGCAAGGAGTTGACGCTTAACAATGTTTTGCATGTTCCAGAAATTCGAAAGAATTTGGTGTCTAGATCATTGTTAAGCAAGAATGGTTTTAAATTGGTTTTTGTTTCTGATAAATTTGTTCTGTGTAAGGATGGTGTTTATGTAGGGAAGGGATACCTGTGTGACGGGGTATTCAAAATGAATGTACTGATTGTAATTCCTAGTATTAATAAAAACACCACATCTTTTTTACTTATTTTCTTGGGCCCAAATTATTTGAATTGATATTAGTTTGTTTGCTGGAAAGTTTGAATTTTATATTCAAATTGCAACAGACATATTTCCAAATTGCAATAGACATGTCTTTTCCGAAACAGCGTTTCCATTGCCTATATTAAGGCAGTCCTCCATCCATTTTTTTTTCCAGGAGAGATAAATTTTTTTCCAGATCTTCCATTTCCTTCCTCCTCCTCAGTTCATCTTGCATATTCCATTTTTAGAGGTTAAGTTTGGGAAAGTGCAAAGCACATACTCTGGTTTGCTATACACACAGAGTTAGTGCAAATTCTGTGTGTGGTGATTGTTGTATCCTGGAGACATGATGCCTATTGATCTCGTGCTCCAGTGGAGAAGGCGTTATTCTGTCTTAAAGACACAGTGTCCATACACTGGCCTCAATCACCATTTTCATACCGTTGTTTAATCTGCTATAAGGTTGTAAGTATTTTTTTTATTTGTTTTATTTATTCGTATGTAATTAATTTACCGAAATTATTCTCCAATAATTTTAAGACAGAATAACATCTCGCTTCTATTTACAATTTCGGTTAAATTAATTTTTTGGTTTTAGACAGTTTTTGTGATCATACTGTTTAATATAGCACATTCTGTTTCTGTTTTATATATATATATATATTCTGGATTTGTTTTGTTTAACGTAATGCTTTTCCACATGAGAAGACTCAAAGAAATAAGTAGAAGATGTGGAGTTCTTATTAATAGTAGGAATTACAGTCAGTACATTCATTTTGAATAACCCGTCACACAGGTATCCCTTCCCTACATAAACACTATCCTTACACAGAACAAATTTATCAGAAACAAAGACCAATTTAAAACCATTCTTGCTTAACAATGATCTATACACCAAGTTTTTTCGAATTTATCAAAGAGAACGCTCCTGCCTTGAGCGAGGATGAAACTGATAGGCAAGCAATTGCTGCAGTTGAGGCGTGGAAGCATTTTGTGCCGAAACTATATTTTGAATGGATTGGACAACACGTTGTATAACGTGTATAGTCCATTACAAACGGCTAGAGAATTGTGGAAATCCTTGGACAAGAAGTACAAAATGGAAGATGCGGGAATCAAAAAATATGTGGTCGGCCGTTTTCTTGAGTATATGATGGTGGACTCAAAGACTGTAATTAGCCAAGTGCAAGAGCTTCAGTTGATTTTGCATGAAATTCATGCAGAAGGAATAAGTTTGAGCGAGTCTTTCCAAGTAGCAGTAATCATTGAGAAACTACCACCGTCTTGAAAAGAGTTTAAGAACTATTTGAAGCACAAACGTAAGGAAATAAAGTTAGAGGACTTGATTGTTCGGTTGCGGATTGAGGAAGAAAATCGCGAGGCAGAAAAGAAAAGAAATCCGGGATTTGTTTTCAAAGCCAAGGAAGTGCTTTGTGGTGCATAATGTAGGCTTTAATCCCATTCACAACATTCTAATGGATGTTATTCTTGTTACAGGCGAATAAGTGTCAAAATAATCTATTTCCTCAGTTTGCCTATAACCTTTAACTACAAGTCTAGCCTTGTATTTCTTAATTGATCCATCAGGTTTAATTTTTCTCTTGAATATCCATTTATATCCAAAAGGCTTACATCCTGGTGGAAGATTCACCAATTCCCAGGTATGATTTTGTAAGATGGACTCAATTTCACTATTAATAGCTTTCTTCCATAAAGGAGCTTCAGGCGTAGACATAGCTTCCTTAAATATTTGAGGCTCATTTTCTAGTAGATAAGTCAGGAAATCAGGACCGGAGGATTTACAAGTCCTAGCTCGCTTACTACGTTTAGGTTTTGCCTCATTTGTTCATTCTCGATTTTCTTCAATCTACCCTTGATTATTATCAACTGCACTTTTATAAGAATGTTTAGAAGAACTTGATTCTTGTATAGATTTACAAGGAAATATATGTTCAAAGAAAGATGCATTTCTTGACTCGATTATAGTATTGACATGCACATCTGAATTGTCACTTTTGTATACTAAAAATCGATAAGCACTACTGTTATGTGCATATCCTATGAATATGCAATCAACAGTTTTAGGTCCGATTTTGACCTTTTTAGGATCGGGAATGGCCACCTTAGCTAAACACCCCAACACTTTCAGATACTTGTAAGAAGGATTCCGACCTTTCCATAATTCATATGGAGTTTTAAGAATCTTCTTGTGAGGTATTTTATTCAAAATATAATTAACGGAAAGAATGGCTTCCCCTCATAAGTTCTGGGGTAAACTTAAGCTAATCAACATGGAGATCATCATTTCTTTCAATGTATGATTTTTTCGCTCAGCAATTCCATTTTGCCGTGGTGTATAAGGCGTAGTAGTTTGATGAATGATGCCAAGTTGTGAACATAACGTTCCGAAAGGAGCATCATATTCACCACATCGATCACTTCTTAATGCCTTAATTTTCCTGCCAAGTTGATTCTCAACCTCAGTTTTATATTCAATGAATTTTTCTAAGGCTTCATCCTTGCTTCGTAATAAATATACATAGCAATATTTGGTACTATCATCAATAAAAGTGATGAAGTACTTCTTGCCACCACGTGACTACATAAACTTTAAGTCACACACATCACTATGCACTAAGTCCAACGGCTTTGAACTTCTTTCAATAGAATGAAACGAAGATCTTGTCAACTTCACTTCAACACAAGTTTCACACTTGTGTTTTGGATTAATCTTAAAAGATGGTATGTGATCTAACTTGATTAATCTACGTAAAGATTCAAAGTTCACATGTCCTAGTCTACCATGCCACAAATTGGAAGACTCAAGCATGTAAACAGAAGAAGATGCACCTTTATTCATCTTTGGGATAACAGTCATAACATTGAGTTTAAACATACCCCCCAACATATAACCCTTACCCACATACATTCCGCTTTTGGTAAGAACGACCTTGTCGGACTCAAAAACCATGCGAAAACCATGTTTACTGAGAAGAGACCCTGAGACAAGATTCTTATGAATGTTCGGAACATGCAGGACTTCGTTCAAGGTCAGCTCATTTCCTGACGTCAACTTCAGGACCACCTTTCCTTTCCCTTCAACAATCGAGGTAGCAGAGTTTCCCATAAACAACTTCTCACCGTTTGTAACTGGTTCGAAAGTTGTAAACAGCTTCTGTTCGGAGCAAATGTGGCGTGTAGCCTCAATATCAATCCACCATTCTCTTGAGTTTGAACCCACCAGATTCACCTCAGAGACAACGGCAGACAAGTGCATATCATCCTCCTCATGGGAGTGCTCTTGTAAGTCTGCCATATGAGCAAGAGGTTTGGTCTTGTATGGCTTCTTCTGCTTGCGGCAGTCACTAGTCCGATGCCCCTCATTACTACAGTTATAACACTTCCCAAAGAACCGATAACCTGGTTCCTGCAGCTTATAAGCCGACTTCTTTGCAATACCACCCCTTGGATCAACTTAGAGCTCTTGTTCATAGGGGGCTTCTTCCTTATCCCAGATGATTTGCCATGCTCAACGACATTGGCCTTTACTGAGGAGGTACTCCCTCCTTTCTTTCTATTATTCTCCTCAATCCGGAGTCGGACAACCAGCTCTTCAACAGACATTTCCTTGCGCTTGTGCTTCAAGTAATTCTTGAAATTCTTCCAACCATTAG
>NW_021024652.1:1320395-1338262 GCF_004153795.1 Camellia sinensis
ACTTTCATTTTTATTTTCATTCAATTTCCATTTTTATTCAATTTACTTTTCTATTAAACTTCCTTTTTATTTAATTTTCAAATAAATCGTTAAGGTAGAGTGGTTTCTTGAATGAACTTCAAATTTTAATTTTCCGCGACTTCCGTTTTTATTTCTGTTCAACTTTCATTTTTATTCAATTTACTTTTCAATTAAACTTCCTTTTTTTTTTTTAATTTCCAAATAGATCGTTAAGGTATAGTGGTTTTTGTATTGAACTTCCATTTTTAATTTTCTGCAACTTTCATTTTTATTTTTATTCAACTTCCATTTTTATTCAATTTACTTTTCTATTAAACTTCCTTTTTTATTTAATTTCCAAATAGATCGGATAGCGATCCCGGCTTTCCCTTTCGTGTTTAACTATAATCCGGATTCGATTTCGTAAGGGTGCCGTTGTCTTATCGTCTTTCCATCCCTTCCTCTTTGTGTTCGAGCTTTGGGTCGTGTTGGGCAAGTTGGGAATAAGTTGGTTGTGTTTTAAAACATAAAATCTTTGCCCAGTTTTTTTTGGTCTCTCCGCTCGAGCGGCGCTTTTGACGCTCGAGCGGGACTCTATTGTTGCTTGTCCGCTCGAGCGGGGGTGTTGGAGCCCGAGCGGGGAAATCACCCATCCAGTGTGTCGTCTGCAGTGGTATACGCTCGAGCGGGGGATTGGTCGCTCGAGCGGGGGTATGTGTCCGACGCTCGAGCGGGGACGCTCGAGCGGGAACCATGTCTGTAAAAGTTCTGGGAGCGTGCATCTGCCGCTCGAGCGGGGAATTGGACGCTCGAGCGGGGAGTTTGGCGCTCGAACGGGGAGACTTTTATATAAAGCCGAGATTCGACTTTTTGTTCATTTTTCAACATCCTTTCTCTCTCTTACTTTTCCAAAAAAGCTATTTTGAGAGTTCCTCTCACTAAAACCCTAACTTCTCTCTTAGGATTGATCTAGTAGGAGTTGTTTTCTCACTTTGGGCCTTTAGAAAAGTTGTGTTGATGGTCGAGGGCTATCTTTTAATCTGAAAATTTCGGGATTTGGAGCATTTCCGTTTCTTCACCTCCTTCGTTGGGTCCCATTATTTGAGGTAGGGATAACCTACTCCATCTTATGAGTTTTGTCTTTAAATTTTAGCATTTTGATATGTTGGGGGTTTGTTGGGGAATTTTGAGAAAGTTTGGGGCCTTTGTGCAATTTTACCAAAAGTTGGGGTTTAAAATATATAAACCTATATGCATGTTAATCACAGAGAAATGAGATTTAGGGCCTTTGTGTAATTTTACAAAAGTTGGGGTTTTAATCATATAAAACCTAAATGCATGTTTGGCATGGAAAAATGAAACTAAGGTTAAAATATTAATGAAAATGGAACCTAAGGGTTGTGATGTTAATTATGGAATATGCCTTAATTACATTGGTTAATTAATTTGTATAATTAATTGTTGGAAATGAGGAATTGAATTAAGAATGTTGAAATCGGGAATGTATGGGACTAAAGAGTGTGGTTGGATCATTTATTGCTCACCTAATTGAAATGTCGATTTAATATCCATTTTGTGCATTTATTTTCTATTTAGAAATAACTGCTTTGGGCTATCGGTGGAGGATAGTCTTGATTGTTGTAGACAATGCATGATGATTAGGCAAACTAAAACGCTTATCTATTGAAGTGTTGATACAGCTCATATGCTTATCTATTGAAGTGTTGATACAGCTCATATGCTTATCTATTGAAGTGTTGATACAGCTCATATGCTTATCTATTGAAGTGTTGATACAGCTCATATGCTTATCTATTGAAGTGTTGATACAGCTCATATGCTTATCTATTGAAGTGTTGATACAGCTCATATGCTTATCTATTGAAGTGTTGATACAGCTCATATGCTTATCTATTGAAGTGTTGATACAGCTCATATGCTTATCTATTGAAGTGTTGATACAGCTCATATGCTTATCTATTGAAGTGTTGATACAGCTCATATGCTTATCTATTGAAGTGTTGATACAGCTCATATGCTTATCTATTGGAATGTTGATGCAGCTCATATGCTTATCTGTTGTAGTGTTGATATAGCTCATATGCTTATCTGTGGTAGTGTGACATGACTTATGTGCTTATCTATTGAAATGCTTGTTTGATTTGGTATAGCACTACAATGTATACCATCATCGTTTGTGAAGTATGGAAGTAGTTTATGTGTTATTGGTACAACACCAAAATGTGTATCCACCTCAAATTTCGAAATTGTTCTAGTGATGAACTATAATCCCATCAAATGTTTTTGGCCAGAGTATTGAACCTTGTTTTCAAACCCAAAGTTGAATAAGAAATGGAAGGTGAATTGTAACCTAGACTTAACTGTCATGGAATTGTAATAAGATGTAAATGGAAGTGTCAGTGTTGACCATCTATCAGTTGCAAAATTTTTTTAGTCATTGTTCATAGTTGGTTAAGTATATTTCTACTAGGCTGTGGCTCACCCTATATGGGAACATCATTTTCAGGTACAGGTAGCATGCTACCTCCAAGGTCATAGCTTGGGAGGCTAGAGACGGACAGACTTTTGTTGTCTTATTTCCTTTTGGATGTATTACGTGTAAATTCAAGCCAAGGGCTTAATGTGTAATTGAGTTAGTACCCTCTTTTGTAACCAAGTGTTAACTTGGAAAGCTGTAAGCTCGTAGGGCATTCGCTTTTGTTGTTAAAATGTAATACTTTTGTAATGAAATACTCTGATGAATTGAAGAATGTGGATCTTTTATATATAAATGTAGGTTTATATTGTTGGGTTTAATGTCATTATTTTGAGGGCGTTACATATCTTGTTGCACACAAAGCACTTTCCCTTGAACTTTATAGATCCAATCTTAAAACTTTAACCAGCAGTTTGTTTAGAGTTTTGCTTAGGACGTTGTCTCTTTTTCTCTTATTGTCCGTGCTCCAATATGTTAGCCTTGGCTTTGAAAACAAATCTCGGATTTCTTTTCTTTTATTTTTTGCCTCGCGGTTATCTTCCTCAATCCGTAACCGAACAATCAAGTCCTCTAACTTCATTTCCTTACGTTTGTGCTTTAGATAGTTCTTAAACTCTTTCCAAGACGGTGGTAGTTTCTCAATGATTGCTATTACTTGGAAAGTCTCACTCAAACTCATTCATTCTGCATGAATTTCATGCAAAACCAACTGAAGCTCTTGCACTTGACTAATTACGGTCTTTGAGTCCACCATCATATACTCAAGAAAACGGCCAACCACATATTTCTTGATTCTCGCATCTTCCGTTTTGTACTTCTTGTCCAAGGATTCCCAAAATTCTCTAGCTGTTTGTAATACACGTTATACAACGTGTTGTCCAATCCATTCAAAATATAGTTTTGGCACAAAAAATCAGAATGCTTCCACGCCTCAACTGCATCAATTGCTTGCCTATTAGTTTCATCCTCCCTCAAGGCGGGAGCGTTCTCTTTGATAAATCTTGCCAAATTCAAAGTTGTAAGATAAAACAGTATTTTCTGTTGTCATCTTTTAAACTCTATCCCATTGAATTTTTTCGGCTTTTCATTGTGGTTTACGAGGACAGTGGTGGGCAATGAAGTAACCATAGGAGTAACCATTGGTTTTGAAACCATGATAGATGTAGATGTCGGGTTTGTATTCCCAGCACCAATCGCAGTCTCAGTTGCCATTTCAATTTTTAACAAAACTTTTTGATTCAACAAAACAACACAAACAAATCTCTTCACAATAAGTAACTAAGATAAAAGAACCTCAGAATTCAGGAAACGAAAAACTAATAAAATAAAATAAAACAAAAGCGATGTAGAAAACACCTCAAACTATATATATAAAAATAAACTTATTATGTTTTGTTATACTTAACAAACAAACAGATTCAAACAATATATTAATATATGAAATATAAACTAATAAACAACCTGTGATACTTAACAAACAAACAGATTCAAACAATATATTAATATATGAAACATACTTTAATAAACAACCTGAAGCACAATATAAATAAATCACAAAGTAATTGAACTGGGTAAGCCACAAACAAAGTGCACCAACTAAACAAATAAATAATAGTGGTCCACATATGATGTTTCATCAACGGACATTTTTTTTTTTATACGTTTGAAAAGAAAACAGATCAGTATAGTCAAACAAACACGATTATCAGATAGATGTATATCTAATAGAAACCACAACGTTAACAAAAAGTACAACCCAAAAAATACAGAATTACAGTATGAAAAACAAAACAGAAAAACAGTCTAAAAACACACATTAATTTAGAATCGGTATATATATATATATATATATATATATAACAGCAAACACAGAATGATAATGCATGCAGAACACGCTTTAATAATCTGTATACATATATATAACAACAAACACAGAATGATACTTTATTTTAAACAGTATGGAAAAACATTACATTAAACAGAACAAACCCAGAATATATATATATATATATATATAAGACAGAAACAGAATGTGCTATATTAAACAGTATGATCACAAAAACTATATAAAATCAGAAAATTAATTTAACCGAAACTTTAAATAGAAGCGAGATGTTACTCTGTCTTAAAATTGTTGGAGAATAATTTTGGTAAATTAATTGCATACGAATAAATAAAACAAATAAAAAAAAATACTTACAACCTTATAGCAGATTAAACAATGGTATGAAAATGGTGATTGAGGCCAGTGTATGGACACTGTGTCTTTAAGACAGAATAACGCCCTCTCCACTGGAGCACGAGATCAATAGGCATCCTGTCTCCAGGATACAACAATCACCACACACAGAATTTGCACTAACTCTGTGTGTACAACAAACCAGAGTATGTGCTTTGCACTTTCCCAAACTTAACCTCTAAAAATGGAATATGCAAGATGAGCTGAGGAGGAGGAAGGAAATGGAAGATCTGGAAAAAAAATTATCTCTCTTGAAAAAAAAAGGATGGAGGACTGCCTTAATATAGGCAATGGAAACGCTGTTTCGGAAAAGACATGTCTATTGCAATTTGGAAATATGTCTGTTGCAATTTGAATATAAAATTCAAACTTTCCAGCAAACAAACTAATATCAATTCAAATAATTTGGGCCCAAGAAATTAAGTAATGGGCCTGACCCAACCCAACCCAACTTATCTAGGACCTTATATATCTTCTCCAAATTGTTCATAATTTTCCTGTGTGGAACAAGAATGTAGAACAAAAATACGCAACACCATTTTGAGAATTTTCACAAGCATGTCTAATGTTCATAAACCTCACTTAGGAGTTAATTTTCCATTCACCTATAAATGGTTTTGACTCACTAATTATATAATCTTGTTTACTATATAGTAACAAATACATTGCTACTCGGACCCTCAAAAAATGACTTGTGGGTCCTATATAATAATTAGCATAAAGTTTTCGAAACATCAGAATTTAAACTATTTTCCCAACAATCCCCTACATGAATGAAATTCACGAAAAGGAAATGCAACAACATGTTACTTAAGAAAGTACAAAAATGAAAACATCCTACATAGGATAGGTAGCTTGTGGCCTTGAAACTTTCCTTGTGAGAAACTATCTGGTTTACTGGCTGATTAGTGAACATGATGTCTTGAACTGTTCTGCCGTTACTGTAAACTGTGACAACAACTTTCACACAGTTTTGTTTTCATACACAACTTGGTTCTTTCAGTTGTGCCCGTTTTGGTCTTGGGCAATACCTAGTTTTCATGAGTGCTCTAGAGAATGTAACCTTAGCATTCTCATAGAATTGGCCCAATTCACACTTATATAGGTGATGCTCATTAAGAGTATTCTACTATACCCTACTTGGTTTTCCAAGATATGAACTTCATTAAAAGTAAAACTTATCCTAATTCTCGCTGCAGACATCACTTGTTATCATAGAAACGGGTAAGGGATTTTCTCTTTAGTGATGGTCAGGAATCATGCTTAATTTGGTTGTCCCTTTGAACCTAGATTTTGGGATCTCCATTCAGTTAGGTTGGGTTGCCATTAAGTCAGTTCTTAATTGGTAGGCTTTAATCCCATTCCCCTCGATGATCTAATAACTTGCCCTCTAGTCAAACCTTTTGTTAACGAATCCGCAATGTTATCTCTTGACCTTATATATTCAATGGAAATAATTCCATTTGAGAGCAGTTGCTTAATGGTATTATGTCTATGACGTATATGACGAGACTTACTGTTATACATATTATTTAATGGATGCAAATTGCGAGCACAGGTTTGGGCCACATTGGAATATCTTCCAAGAAATGTCGAAGCCATTCTGCTTCTTCTCCTGATTTATTTAATGCAATAAATTCGGATTCCATTGTGGACCTGGTAATGCACGTCTGTTTGGACGATTTCCAAGAGACTGCTGCTGTAGACGTCCTCGAACGCCCCGGGAGGGATGAGTCCCGTTCCCCCGTTCTGTTCATATTGGGGTCACCACAGTTTAGGACTCTCTAATTGTCACGGTTCTAAATCTGAACCAAAGAGTCCAAATCTGGCAAATCGTTTTGAGAAAATAGATTTTGAAAGAAGTGCCCAACATGGACTGCTTCGCTAGATACAGAGTCGCCACCTAAATGTTTTATTTTGGGAAAATTTAGGAAACCCTGACTCGTTGCCTAAGGCCACTTGTCCGTCATCACCAAAGTTGCCTCGGCTTGGGAACTTGGGTACAATTGGGGAAGGTCACTTCGTGAGCACCCTCGCTTGCCCGATCAAAGATCGGCCTCTACTACCCATGATATCTATTTTTGAAAACTTTATGCGTTCTTATTTCGGTTATTAGCCTAGATTTACTATGTGATGCGCACAGCATACAAGTATAGACTGGGTCGCCTGAATTGGAACAAAATATTTCATGTTTGTTTATTTGAAAATAGTTTGATAGTGCTACCCGCAAGTAGGCGAAGACGTGGATTTGCCACCCTCGGGTGGGCTTAGAAAAACATGATTTTGCCACTATCTAGTGGGCTTAAAACTCACAGTGAATGAATTGTTCCAATCCAAATAACCCAACCTTCACCCACAGGCATTCAGGCAGTTATATCACATAAGCAATTAGCCTCATGGTAAGCATGCTATCATGGCAGTCACTCACACGCATGCAAGGATGCTAAAGCATAAAACTTACCGAGTACTCCAAGCCAAAACCGAAACTGATTAGAAATCCATGCATGATCCTAATTATACTGAAATGCCTAATGCAACACATGCAAAAATGCAACTATAGCAGGCTCGGCTATTCTAAGCATGGCATATGAAATGCTACAGCTAACATGTATTCAACTTGGAATTGAAAATACAATGCAGTTAGTATGATGCGCCGAGCCCGGTGCATGCAAAACAGATGAATGAATGCAAACATGCTATCATACTGTATGCTAATTGATACATGCCCTAATCTAACCATCATAAGCTGGTAAATAAAAGGGAGAAAGACGTGGGGTTGGAAAACATACATCACATGCACGCACACTTATTACAACATTGCCCTCGCGCAGAGGGTCCGAAAGAATAATACAGTCCCAAATGAATAAATAATACAGTCCTGAATAAATACAAAATCCTAATTAATTAACACATTAAACTAGGAAAGTAGTAAACTAGCATGCAAGCTAAGGACTGCCTCGACTTTGCTTTGGATGATGAATGATGCATGTTCGGGTTGCTTTTGTCGGAAAATCCTTTGTGATGCCCCGATTTGCCTCTGTTTGCAATTGTTCTTGGAATGCGTGCCAAGCTTCGAAAGGCTGCTGATTTCTGATTTGCTGCAACAGAGAGCAACAAAGGGTCATGGCAAAGCATTTTCACATATGTATGCATGACTACTCTTCAGGGAGTGTAATCCTCGATCCTCGTGCCACCAATCACGCATATCGATGCATGATGGCCGAGGAGTCGAATTGCACGACACAATATGAAATGAATGCACATATAAACACAACAAGGCCTAGACTCCATCATGGGTAATCCGGAGTGTCGGCGACTGGGAATTGAGACACGTTCCGTCACTCGAAGTACGAAACGTCCCTCGTTTCCCGTGCTCGGGCTAACTCCTATCCCAAGCACAATGCAATATGCATGACATGCATGAATGCAACTAATATACAACCTAGCATGCACAATGCTATGAAATGACATACACGATGCACGAGGTAACATGGCATACACAATGCGCTAATATACAGCCTAGCATACACAATGCTATGAAATGAAATGGCATACACAATGCACAATGGACTTATACCAACATGAATGGACCTCAGCCACACTCACATCAGTAGCCATTAGATGAAAATGAGACATTCGAAATGCGTGCACACATGCACGCAAACTGAGGACCGATCCTAAGGCACAAATGCCACTCTAACAAGGCATGGCAAGGCACAAAATATGGCATACAAACATGCAAGTTTCAGCACTGAAATGTGATGCAAAACAATCCCGAAACATGGAAACATGGCACCCGATGCATGGAATGAACCTCGAAACACAAAACTAGGCATACGCATTGGCCTATAGCTATACAAAACATGCATTATTTGATCATGAAGCATAAAGACAGATGCAAGACAGTCCCAGAACATACATATTTCTAGTTTATAACAAGTCCCAAAAATGAATGCAAATAGGGCTAATCTATCATACAAAAATGGCCCCAAAAGAGAGATTAGACACAAAGGGACAGCAGCTGGTGCAAAATGGCAAAGAGCCCTTAAACAAAGTTGAAGAGGGGCTCAAAACAAGGCACTTTACAGTTTACATCAATCCACGAAAATAATCACAAATAAGGCCAAGCTATCATGCAAGAAAAGGCCTAAAATAGGGATAAAGAGACAAGTGGCAGCTTCTGTTCTCAAACAGAGGAGAGCCCTTCAACAATGTTGAAGAGGGGCTCAAAATAAGAGGCTTTACAGTTTATGAAAAGATTCAAAACAGCTCACAAATAGGCCTAAAGTACTATGCAAAAATTGGCCTAAAAGAGAGATAGAGAAGCAAGTGATAGAAGGAGGCCTCAAACAGAGGATAGCCCTTCAAAAATATTGAAGAGGGGCTCAAAACAAGCTATTTTACAGTTTATGGAAAAGTCAGAAACAACTCACAAACAGGCCAAAAATACTATGCAAAAATAAGGCCTAAAAGAGAGTTAAAGAAGCAAGTGATAGTTGCTGGCCTCAAACAGAGAAGAGCCCTTCAACAATGTTGAAGAGAGACTCAAAAAAAGATATTTTACAGTTTATGGAAAAGTCAGAAACAACTCACAAATAGGGCAAAAATACTATGCAAAAATAAGGCCTAAAAGAGAGTTAAAGAAGCAAGTGATAGTTGCTGGCCTCAAACAGAGAAAGACCCTTTATCAAACATGAAAAGGGGCTCAAAATATGACTATTTACAGTTAGGGTTGGAGCCCAAAAATGCAAGCAACTAAGGTTTATATAAAAAGCAAAAAAAGACTAGAAAAGGGAAGAAAGTGACTCACCCTTGTAGACCAATGCTCCAACAACTTTTGAGCCAAGTTTGGGAGTTCTTCACCTCTGGAAAGCAGCCTCAAGTTACTGGAATGGAGGATGGAGGCCTTGTGCTATGAGGTCTAGGGTAAATGGTGTAGGGCTAAGGGTGTTTTGATGCTTGGAAGGGAGGGAGAGGGAGAGTTGTATGCAATGGCGTTAAACCAATTTTGTAACCCCTTAAAATGCAGCTGAGGGGCTGGTTATATAGGCAAAGGAGGGGAGGAAAAAAGGGGGGGAAATGAATTCAAATTTCCCCCCAAAAGGGCCCCCCCCGGATACAGGATCTGGGGGGAAAAAGAGGTCACAACTGGAAGGAACAGGGAGTGGGGGTCATGGCCGGCCAGTTTTTGGGGGTTCAGGTGGTCGGCCGACCACCTCCCATGGCCGCCTGACCAAGGGTCAAAGGGGTCAAGCAAAATTACTGGTCGGCCACCACATATTGGTGGTCTCCCATGTGTGCACAACACAACTATGTGATTGAAACCCAAAAAAAGTGAACCAGGAGAGAGAAAAGACCATTTTTTAGAGGGGGTCAAAAGGGTCAGGAACAATTACTGGTCGGCCACCTCATTTTGGTGGCCTCCCAGGTGTGTACATCACAAATATGGGGTCTAGGGTTCAAGAAAGTGGCCCCGGGGTGGTCAACATTGGCTTTTAAGTGAGGAAAACCGGCGTCGGAGAGTGATGAAGGAATAAAGCTGGCTTTTCGGGACAATTGCTGAACTTCCACCCTCCTACAAGCTTCCTAACTATGAAAATAAGGTCTCCACCAAAAATGAACCAAAACGGATGCAAAACGGAGGTTTAGGGACCGAAACGCGCGGCCCGAGGCCCCGAAAATGGGCTGTTAAGCACCGGAGGTGGCGTTTGACCATGAAGTTGGTCTCTCGGGCCTTAGTGTCCCCCAAAAGTGAGTAAATAAGGTGTGTACCAAAAACCAGAGCAAACGGAGATGGTTAGGGGGTCCCGAACCGAGGCACACGGCCGTTGGCTCCGAAAAACCAAAAACCGGGCTCCAAACGGGAAAAATGGCCTACGACCACAAAACGTAGCCTACGGCCACTGAGAGATGATCTTTGAGACCTCTCCCTCCCTTCGGGAAGAGAAAACAGAGAAAACAGAGCCTGGTTCGCAAACCGAGGCAAGGCATGAAAGAGTCTGGAAGTCCAGAGGCAAGGCTCGCGGCCGAGACTCTGAAACTTCTGAACGAGCACAATATGCAATATCACCGAGTGCTCAACTGGTGACGTCTGAGTCTTAAGGTCGGTCGAAAATGGGGTGTCTACAATTGCCCCTCTTTGACAAAACTCGGAAGTCATAAGTGACGGGAGTGAATGTCAAAGCCTAGAGACGACCCATTTTTGACAAGGCCGAAGACTTAGACAAACAGGTGAGATAAGCAGAGATGTGCCCACAGGCAGGGGCAAAATGCAACTGACAATGCAAGATGCCGGAGGTAACTCAAGGATCATGCGAATGCAGTAAGCTGTAATGAAGCACATATTCACAATAGATGCAACAGTTTTAAGCAAGAATGCAAAGTAACAACTACATTTCATGCAGTTAAGAATGTAGAGAATTATTCAATTCTCGCCACGTCTCACACGGAGAAGATACAATACCTACGCAGTTCGTCTGGTCGCACCAGCCTCAAATGAACCGTACATACAATATCGTGCCTTGAAAAGAGAGAGACTCAACAAGCACAACATAGTTAACAACATGTTTTCAAAACGCTATTGAATGTAGACAATCGCGGCGTTGATAGAAAAGTGCATCGCAATGCGAGGAGTAACGCGCGTGACAACGTGGGTTAAGCATGAGGGTATGACAACACCCGTGAAACGTGCATGATAGTATGAGTGGTGTTCATGAGAATGCAAGTGACGTGTGTAACAATGCAAAGCAAGTGCAAACTAGAATGCATGTTTGTCATGAAACGACGAGCGAAGAAATGCAAGTTTTTGATGAGGGCAACTCAATTGTGACCTCTGGTTTACCTCCCGGAGGGGTCGCAACGTGTTCAAAAAGGATACATCTCACTTTTGACGAGCAATGATGACAGACGCATTGAAAGTTGGAGTTGAAGTTCCGGTAGGGCGATTTCGCGACAGAAAGTGCACTTCTTTTGTACTTTTTCAGGTCCCGAGGACTCCAATCCTTCCCAAAATTTGCAGAGAGCTTGGTGGACACTTGGGGAACACCACCGACCAGGTCTTGTCCCAGGGAGAGGCCACCGACCAGCTTTTTGCAAAGGGGGTGGTCGGCCGACCACTTAGCCTAAATCCGGGGCAGTTTAGTCTTTTCACTCTCATTTCTTTAAATACACTCGGCTAAACACTTTTTCCTCACAACTCTAACTCCGAAATCAGTCCCTCTCCCTTCCTAGAGCATTCTTCCTCTCGGATCTGCGCTCTATACGCGTTTTCCAACGCTCCACGCAAGTTGTTTTCGCGAAATCTTTCAGTTTTCATCATTTTGGACGGATTAAATTTCGATTTCGGTGCTTCTTTTCTCATTTTCACCACTTGAGGTAAGTTTGTCTCAACATTTGGAAGATTTCCTCGGGGGTTGACTTTTGTTGACTTTTTCATTTCCCGAGAGTTGACTTTTGTTGACTTTTTCCAATTTTGGCTCATTTTGCTCATTTTTGCTCATTTTTGCAGATTTCTTGGAATGGCGGGTCACTTTCCCCACGGCGGAGGTTCTCCAGGCGCCGGAGGTGAGCCTGACACCATGTCTTTACATCCGAGGGTTCGCCCCTTTATCCTCGAGAGGTACAATCCTTCGACTCATGTCCTCCCTCGGGCTATTTTTTATCACTTCACTGATTTCGATGATCGAGCGCCTGGGGATCTGCTTTTGCGAGAGCCAGAGTCTCACCTCTCTCATGAGGCACGAGAGGTATTTATTTCGCCATTTTTTACATTTCTGCAACGTATTCCGCATTTTTGTATGTTTCATGCCTTTTGCTATGCATACCTGCTCCCTTTAGCACGTAGCTTGTTCTGACGTTTAGCCCATGATAGAGTATTCTGTTTGCGTTTTGTACGCTTGAATTTCTGATCACGTAGCCTATGACCTGATGGTGAACACACAGCACACACATATATGTTGACAGTTGAACACACAGCCCAAACTCTGAATTCCTGAACACGCAGCCCGATTTGAAGGTGAGCACACAGCACACACTGATTTGTTGAGAGTAGGACACACAGCCCAAACTTTGAATTTCTGAACACGCAGCCCAATTTGAGGTGAACACACAGCACACACTTGTTGAGAGTAAAACACACAGCCCAAACTCTAAATTTCTGAACATGCAGCCCATTGTTGAGGTGAACACATAGCCCACTGATTTTGAGAGTAGAACACACAACCCAAACTCTGGATTTCTGAACACGCAGCCCAAGTTAAGGTGAACACACAGCACACTGATTTTGAGAGTAGAACACACAGCCCAAACTCTGAATTTCTGAACACGCAGCCCAAGTTAAGGTGAACACACAGCACACTGATTTTGAGAGTAGAACACACAGCCTAAACTCTGAATTTCTGAACACGCAGCCCATTGTTGAGGTGAACACACAACCCACTGATTTTGATGTTTGAACACTCGGCTCGAACTTTGAGGTGAACACACGGTCCACTGGTTTTGAAATCTGAACACACAGCCCATTGTTGAGGTGAACACTCGGCTCAAACTTTGAGGTGAACACACAGTCCACTGGTTTTGAAATCTGAACACACAGCCCAAATATTTGAATTCTGATTTGACTTTGCATATAGCTTATACATTTCATTTGCACGCAGCTTGTATATCCCATTTGCGCGCAGCTTGTTTATTTCATTTGTACGCAGCTAGTTTATTTCATTTGCACGCAGCTTGTTTATTTCATTCTGAAACTGAATATATGTATTCACCGTGAATGTAGGTGTCCTCCCGTGTTACACGGGGATACAGCTCCATCGTTGCGCGAGAGTGGTACGCGGAGCTCCCAGAGGCCGTCCGCGATTGGGTTGACCTAGTAGGATTCGGCCCCTTTTGTGCCGGGATATCTCGTTATCCAGCTAGCAGGATGTTGATGGGCGCCCTGGTAGAGAGGTGGTGGGACACCACCAACTCCTTTCATTTCTCATCCGCCGGGGATATGACCATGACCTCGTTCGACTTTGCCGTATTGACAGGCCTTGACGTGGGAGGCTGAGCGATCCCATATGAAGAGGATATGGGCCAGTGGGAGGCCGCTTGGATCTTCTTACTGGGAGCTCGTCCACCGGTCGACCGATCCTCGGGTCGAGTCCGGTATACTTGGTTTTCTTCACATTTTAGGCATACTGCGCCCGAGACTCTGGAGGAGATTACGCAGTACGCCCGCGGGTTTCTGATGTTCCTCTTCGGGACTACTCTGTTCTCTGACAGGGGGAACACCGTTGGGCTATATCTGCTTGGTGCCCTGGCAGACCTCACACAGGTTAGTCAGTATGATTGAGGTGGCGCCAGCTTGGCTACCCTTTATTGCTATATGAGCGCAACCTCCCGCGGACGGGGGAACACAGTCGGCGGCTATTGGAGAGCCTGGGAGGTACCTTCTGCCCTCTTGATTTTTATTTTTGCTTTTCAATGTATGTATATTGTACACACGGCGCACTTTATACTCTGTCCTGACATCCAGCACTCAACATTCTGTATTCTGATGGCTTCTGCCCCGTTTTCCGCAGTTATGGGTTTTTGCATATTTTTCCGTACTAGCGCCAGAGTTGGAGGTGGAGGCGCCCCTTGTGACCCCTTACTCTCTTGTTTTCGAGGGCCAATACCGGCCGCGGCCCCGGGAGACTCTTCTCTTCCTACGGCAGTACTTCGATACGGTGCAGCCATCAGAGGTAATCCAAAACTCCCAATTCCCAATTTTTTCATCTTTGGTTTATTCCGTGTATCTATCATTTCTGATCAGCCCATGCATTGGTTACCCGCAGATTACCTGGCAGCCTTGGTTGCCTCTGGGTGGGGACCTTCGATTCCAGTTTGCCGGAGGATAGGGCTCTTCCCGGTACAGGATCTTGTTCGAGGGGCTAGTTGGTAGGGCTTGGTTCCTGGGGGAACGCTTCCTTCGTCAGACTATGGGCTTTCCTGAGCCGAGTGTTCCTTCAGCACCTTTAGACGATATGCGGCTCGCTGATGGGCTTACTCCTCAGGGTGTCATTGACGCTAGGCTGGGCACTGATGCACTGCTGCATATAGAGGACGGGGAGTACGCGACCTACCGTCACACCTACTTGATACCCCCGTTGACAGGTGCCCGTATTCCCTCGAGGAGGTCTACTGACATGCCGTCTTTGGGTCGAGCTCGGGCTGTAGGCGCCTCTTCTACTAGCAGGGCTGGCACATCGAGAGGAAGGGTTGGACTGGTCCCCCCGATTCCTCCGACTCATTATCATGCTGGATGGCCAGACATGCCGACCGAGTTGACAGGATGGCAATACAGGACCTCCTACCCGATTCCGATAGAGCCTCCCATGCCTGATCATCGATATGTCATTGATCCCGACTCACCGCCGGTATGCCCCACTGCCTTCTATCATTCAAATACTTAGACATTCCTTTATTCATTGATGATTTGAGCTTGTATCTGCAGCCATCCAGAGAGTACATGGAGGGGGTGATCAGATTGGTGGCCTCACTTGAGGGCATGGTCTTGCGGAGAGAGGCGCAGTTGTCCGTCATGGGTTTCCAGGTACTCTTTAGTTTTCTCGCATTTATCATACTTCCGATGACATGCTGCACTTGATCATTTCACTGCATTAGTAGGTTGCCTGTGTAGAACACATCTGATACACACCACTTTCATATACTGTATCTGCATGCACCCTCATTTCATGTAGTTTGCTTGCATCTGTATCTGATACACACATTTTGAGCTGATGTATTCAAATTGTACTTTTCATTTTCAGATGCCTCTAGTATATCCGCCACAGACCGGGCCCTCTCGACCTTCTCAGGGAGCCGGGCCATCTCAGCCTTTTCGCGGGGTCGGGAAAGGGGAGTCGTCCCGCAGACGCAGGGCACACATCGTAGAGGAGGAGCCCGATGAGGAGGAGGAGGAGGAGGAGGAGGAGGAGGAGGAGGCTACAGATCGTCAGTCAGAGACTTCTGCTGACAGAGAGGAGGGTTCCGACCCTGGTTCTAGGAGTGGAGAGGAAGCTGAGGAGGATCCTGAGGATGACAGCTCTGACTCAGATGGTGCCGGTGGTGCACAGCCTGTTCCGCAGAAGAGGACGAAGAGGGCCTCTTATTCCTGCTCTTGAGAGCATTGATGCAGCTGTTTCCTGCTTTATTTATCTTTTTTACTAGTAGTTGTTAGCACATTGTACATTATTAGGTAGTTTTATTTTCTGTAAAACTTGTACCTTTGCTGTAAAATGTTGTAACAAAGGAAGCATGATGGAATGAAACAACTTTTTTTTGAAAAAAAGTGTTGTACTTTATGTTCTCAGCATCGCATCGCGTCATTTTGCACAAAAATGAGATTTGAACGGTAAATGTGCATTGTGTATGTGCCAAGTTAGGTAGCGAACCGACACGATAAACAAAATAACCCAATCTTACTGAGAAACAACAAAAACCTCAGCAAGTTTACAACTCGATAAGTAAAACACAACAGAATTGACAAACAAAGAGTAACAACTCAAATGCACAAGACTCGGTAAACAAAACAGCTCGACCAACAAAACAACAACTCGATAAGCAAAACAACAACTCGATAAACAAAACAACAACTTTATAAACAAAACAACAGCTCTATAAATAAAGTGTATTTCGGACGATTTGGGCGACAGGATGCATCCAAAACTGAGGAAAACTCGCGCTTTCAATACTCCCGGTATATGGAAACGCTAGGGACTTTCTTCTAAAAGGGTAGAACAGGACCAAATACACAAATTGCAGTATGGCCGGCCATTTTTGGGAGCTGGCCAACCAGCTTTTGCATTTGAGAGGGGGAGAGGTGGCCGGCCTACCAGAAAAGGTGGCCGGCCGGCCATTTTGCTCAGGCACCACCAGTTTTTCGACACGTGTCCCTTCGAACAGTGCTTTATCCCCTTTAAAAGCCCCAGCTCCGTGGCTCATTCATTTCATCTCAGTTTTGCACCAAAATGGAAGCGTTTCTTGTCGAAAGTCTCACAGCTTGGATTGCTTTTCTAGACGGTTCGGAAAAGTTGAACTTCCGGGGTTTTGGCTTGAATGCATTATTCACGCTGAGCCGTACTCCGCTACACCTTCCCTTTCTTCATGCCGCGGCAAGGTTTTGGAACCCGGTAACTCATGTCTTTAGCTTCGGCGGGTAAGAGGTATGTCCAACTTTCGAAGATTTTCAAGCTTTGATGGAATCCGAAAGTTGCAAAGAGATCTTGCCTCAGTTTCGCTTTGACCACGTCCAAGCTTTAGGGCAGATGTGTGGACTCACCACGCATGATGCTCAGTCTCTGACCTGTAATGGGGAACTGGACATCCTCGGGTTGATTTATCGCTTTTCTGACGCCGGTGACCGTAGCGACCATCATTAGCAAGGTTTCCGACAACATGCCCTTTGCTTATGTATGCTATCTCACTTTCTGCTTGTGTCAGGCTTTGGTGGACCTAGCGTTCGCTTGATTGAAGTTGCTCGAGGCTTGAAGGATGGAAAGAGTTGTATTGCGATGACACTGGCTGAGACGCTGATGGGCTTGGATGCTTTCCATCGCCGGGAGACGATCAGATTTGCGGGGAGTCCACTACCGCTGTAGGTAATGTTTCCCACCCAATCTCACATTTGTAATGCTCACATCACTTGGCCCTCAGGCTCGATTTTTCTCACAAAACCCTTGTCTTACTTTTCTCTCATCGTACATCTCTCTATTCTTTATTCTCTCATTTTTCATTCCTTCCCAGGTATGGTTGATGGATAAATTGCAAGTTGTGGACTCTTGCCCAGCCTACTCAGCTCGCGGCTACATCTTCCGGCAACGCCTAGTCGATGCCTTTGATGAGGGATGGTGGTTCGACTTGATGTGCAATTTGTCTGCAGATCGCATCGCCTGGCGCTGCCCTTGGCTTAATCTCCCGGCAATGAGCTATAGTATGTTCCGGCAGACCGGGATCCAGTTGGTTGGTCTGACTCACTGTGTATTCTACTTTCCGTTTCGGTTCCAACACCAGTTTGGTCATGATCAGACTTGCCCGCCAGAGGGGATAGAGTATCCGGCTGCCTTCCCAGTTCGAGGTGCACAGCTTGCCCGATATGCCACAGCATGG
>NW_021024652.1:1348428-1384420 GCF_004153795.1 Camellia sinensis
AATATGCATGACATGCATGAATGCAACTAATATGCAACCTACTATGCACAATGCTATGAAATGGCATACACGATGCACGAGGTAACATGGCATACACACTGCGCTAACATACAACCTAGCATACTTAATGCTATGAAATGAAATGGCATACACAATGCACAATGGACTTATACCAACATGAATGGACCTCAGCCACACTCACATCAGTAGCCATTAGATGAAAATGAGACACTCGAAATGCGTGCACACATGCACGCAAACTGAGGACCGATCCTAAGGCACAAATGCCACTCTAACAAGGCATGGCAAGGCACGAAATATGGCATACAAACATGCAAGTTTCAGCACTGAAATGTGATGCAAAACAATCCCGAAACATGGAAACATGGCACCCGATGCATGGAATGAACCCCGAAACAAAAAACTAGGCATACGCATTGGCCTATGGCTATACAAAACATGCATTATTTGATCATGAAGCATGAAGACAGATGCAAGACAGTCCCAGAACATGCATATTTCTAGTTTATAACAAGTCCCAAAAATGAATGCAAATAGGGCTAATCTATCATACAAAAATGGCCCCAAAAGAGAGATTAGACACAAAGGGACAGCAGCTGGCCCAAAATGGAAAAGAGCCCTTCAACAACGTTGAAGAGGGGCTCAAAACAAGGCACTTTACAGTTTACATCAATCCACGAAAATAATCACAAATAAGGCCAAACTATCATGCAAGAAAAGGCCTAAAATAGGGATAAAGAGACAAGTGGCAGCTTCTGTTCTCAAACAGAGGAGAGCCCTTCAACAATATTGAAGAGGGATTCAAAACAAGAGGTTTTATAGCTTATGGAAAGATTCAAAACAGCTCACAAATAGGCCTAAAGTACTATGCAAAAATTGGCCTAAAAGAGAGATAGAGAAGCAAGTGATAGCAGGAGGTCTCAAACAGAGGAGAGCCCTTCAACAATGTTAAATAGGGGCTCAAAATAAGCTATTTTACAGTTTATGTAAAAGTCAGAAACAACTCACAAACAGGCCAAAAATACTATGCAAAAATAAGGCCTAAAAAAGAGTTAAAGAAGCAAGTGATAGTTGCTGGCCTCAAACAGAGAAGATCCCTTCAACAATGTTGAAGAGGGGCTCAAAAAAAGCTATTTTATAGTTTATGGAAAAGTCAGAAACAACTCACAAACAGGCCAAAAATACTATGCAAAAAAAAGGCCTAAAAGAGAGTTAAAGAAGCAAGTGATAGTTTCTGGCCTCAAACAGAGAAAGACCCTTAATCAAACATGAAAAAGGGCTCAAAATATGACTATTTACAGTTAGGGTCGGAGCCCAAAAATGCAAGCAACTAAGGCTTATATACAAAGAAAAAAAAGATTAGAAAAGGGAAGAAAGTGACTCACCCTTGTAGACCAATGCTCCAACAACTTTTGAGCCAAGTTTGGGAGTTCTTCAAGTCTGTAAAGCAGCCTAAAGTTTCTGGAATGGAGGATGGAGGCCTTGTGCTATGAGGTGTAGGGTAAATGGTGTAGGGCTAAGGGTGTTTTGAGGCTTGGAAGAGAGGGAGAGGGAGAGTTGTATGCAATGGCCTTAAACCAATTTTGTAACCCCTCAAAATGCAGCTGAGGGGCTGGTTATATAGGCAAATGAGGGGAGAAAAAAGGGGGGAGAAATGAATTCAAATTTCCCCCCAAAAGGGCACCCCCCCGGATACAGGATCCGGGGGGAAAAAGAGGTCACAGCTGGAAGGAACAGGGAGTGGGGGTCATGGCTGGCCAGTTTTTGGGGGTTCAAGTGGTCGGCCGACCACCTCCCATGGCCGGCCGACCAAGGGTCAAATGGGTCAAGCAAAATTACTGGTCGGCCACCTCATATTGGTGGTCTCCCATGTGTGCACAACACAACTATGTGATTGAAACCCAAAAAAAGTGAACCAGGAGAGAGAAAAGACCATTTTTTAGAGGGGGTCAAAAGGGTCAGGAACAATTACTGGTCGGTCCCCTCATTTTGGTGGCCTTCCAGGTGTGTACATCACAAATATGGGGTCTAGGGTTTAAGAAAGTGGCCCTAGGGTGGTCAACTTTGGCTTTTAAGTGAGGAAAACGAGCGTCGGAGAGCGATGAAGGAATAAAGCTGGATTTTCGGAACAATTGTTGGCCTCCCAGCCTCCTACAAGCTTCCTAACTATGAAAATAAGGTCTCCACCAAAAATGAACCAAAATGGATGCAAAATGGAGGTTCGGGGACCGAAACGCGCAGCCCGAGGCCCTGAAAATGGGCTGTTAAGCACCGGAAGTGGCGTTTGACCACGAAGTTGGTCTCTCGGGCCACAGTGTCCCCCAAAAGGGAGTAAATAAGGTGTGTACCAAAAACCAGAGCAAACGGAGATGGTTAAGCGGTCCCGAACCGAGGCACACGGCCGTCGGCTCTGAAAAACCGAAAATCGGGCTGCAAATGGGAAAAATGGCCTACGACCACAAAACGTAGCCTACGGCCACTGAGAGATGATCTTTGAGACCTCTCCCTCCCTTCGGGAAGAGAAAACAGAGAAAACAGAGCCTGGTTCGCAAATCGAGGCAAGGCACGAAAGAGTCTGGAAGTCCGGAGGCAAGGCTCGCAGCCGAGACTCTGAAACTTCTGAACAAGCACAATATGCAATATCACCGAGCGCTCAACTGGTGACGTCTGAGTCTTAAGGTCGGTCGAAAATGGGGTGTCTACAGCAGCACTTCCCAAGGTAAAGACATAGCCACAAGTAGACTTAGAGTCTTTAGTGTCAGATATTCAATTAGTGTCACTGTACCCTTCCAATACTACTGGATATCTTGTATAATTTAATCCATAATTACAAGTATATCTTAGATATCTACGTACTCTTATTATGGTTGTTCAATGATCTTTCCCTGGATTACTTGTGTACCTGCTCAATTTACTGACATCATATGCTATGTCAGGACGTGTGCAATTCATGAGGTACATTAAACTTCCAATTATTCGGGAGTACTCTAGTTGTGATACACCTTTACCCATGTTCTTCATTAAATGAAGACTAGCATTCACAGGGGTTTTTGAAAGACGGTCATCATGTTTATTAAATTTCTCAAGGATTTTTTCCACATAATGACCTTGAGACAAAGCATATCCATCAGATGTTCTCCTAAAATTACATCTACTACTCCCATGTCTTTCATGTCAAACTTAGTGTTCAACATTTTCATGGTAGTTTTTATAATTTCATTATTATTACCAATAATAAGCAAATCATCTACATATAGGCAAACAATGACATATCCATTTTCTGTGTCTTTCACATAAACATATTTGTCACATTCATTTATTTTGAATCCACTTGACGTCATAACATTGTCAAATTTTTCATGCCTTTGTTTTGGAGCTTGCTTTAAACCATAAAGAGATTTTACAAGCTTGCACACTTTCTTTTCTTGCCCTAGAACTACAAAACCTTATGGCTGTTCCATGTAGATTTCTTCATTAAGATCTCCATTTAAAAATGCAGTCTTAATTTTCTGGTTTTATACAGTTTTTGTGATCATACTGTTTAATATAGCACATTTTGTTTCTGTTTTATATATATATATATATATATTCTGGGTTTGTTCTGTTTAACGTAACGGTTTTCCATGCTGTTTAAAATAAGGTATAATTTTGTGTTTGCTGTTATATATATACAGATTCTAAATTAAAGTGTGTTTTTAGACTGTTTTTCTATTCTATTTTTCATACTGTAATTCTGTATTTTCTGGGTTGTACTTTTTGTTAACGTTGTAGTTTTTATTAGATATACATCTATATGATAATTGTGTTTGTTTGACTATGCTGATCTGTTTTCTTTTCAAACGTATAAAAAAAAAAAAAATGTCCGTTGGTGAAACATCATATGTGGACGACTATTATTTATTTGTTTAGTTGGTGCACTTTGTTTGTAGCTTGCCCAGTTCAACTACTTTATGGTTTATTTATATTGTGCTTCAGGTTGTTTATTAGATTATATTTCATATATTAATATATTGTTTGAATTTGTTAAGTATCATAGGTTGTTTATTAGATTATATTTCATATATTAATATATTGTTTGAATTTGTTTGTTTGTTAAGTATAACAAAACATAATAAGTTTATTTTTATATATATAGTTTGTGGTGTTGTCTGCATCGCTTTTGTTTTATTTTATTTTATCAGTTTTTGGTTTCTTGAATTCTGAGGTTCTTTTATCTTAGTTACTCATTGTGAAGAGATTTGTTTGTGCTGTTTTGTTGAATCAAAAAGTTTTGTTGAAAATTGAAATGGCAATTGAGACTGCGATTGGTGCTGGGAATACAAACCCAACATCTACATCTGTCATGGTTCCAACACCAGTGGTTACTCCTATGGTTACTTCATTGCCCACCACTGTCCTCGTAAACCACAATGAAAAGCCGAAAAAATTCAATAGGATAGAGTTTAAGAGATGGTAGCAGAAACTGTTATTTTATCTTACAACTCTGAATTTGGCAAGATTTATCAAAGAGAACGCTCCCGCCTTGATCGAGGATGAAACTGATAGGCAAGCAATTGCTGCAGTTGAGGCGTGGAAGCATTCTAATTTTTTGTGCTGAAACTATATTTTGAATGGATTGGATAACACGTTGTATAACGTGTATAGTCCATTACAAGCAGCTAGAGAATTGTGGGAATCCTTGGACAAAAAGTACAAAACGGAAGATGCGGGAATCAAGAAATATGTGGTTGGCCATTTTCTTGAGTATATGATGGTGGACTCAAAGACCGTAATTAGTCAAGTGCAAGAGCTTCAGTTGGTTTTGCATGAAATTCATGCAGAAGGAATGAGTTTGAGCGAGTCTTTCCAAGTAGCAGCAATCATTGAGAAACTACCACTGTCTTGGAAAGAGTTTAAGAACTATCTGAAGCACAAACGTAAGGAAATGAAGTTAGAGGACTTGATTGTTTGGTTACGGATTGAGGAAGATAACCGCGAGGCAGAAAAGAAAGGAAAAGAAAAGAAATTTGAGATTTGTTTTCAAAGCCAAGGCTAACATATTGGAGCACGGACAACAAGAGAAAAAGAGACAGCGTACTAAGCAAAACTCTAAACAAACTGCTGGTCAGAGTTTTAAGATTGGATCTATAAAGTTCAACAGAAAGTGCTTTGTGTGCAACAAGATAGGACATCGAGCCAAAGATTGTCGGAATGTAGGCTTTAATCCCGATCCCCTTGATGATCTCATAACTTGGTCTCTAGTCAAACCTTTTGTTAACGGATCCGCAATGTTATCTTTTGACCTTAAGAACCGACTTAATGGCAACCCAACCTAGCTGACTGGAGATCCCAAGATCTAGGTTCAAAGGGACAACCGAATTAAGTATGATTCTTGGCCATCACTAAAGGGAAAATCTTTTACCCATTTCTATGATAACAAGTGATGTCTGCAGTGAGAATTAGGATAAGTTTTACTTTTAATGAAGTTCATATCTTGAAAAACCAAGTAGGGTATAGCAGAATACTTTTATTGAGGATCACCTATATGAGTGTGAATTGGGCCGATTCTATGAGAATGCTAAGGCTACATTCTCTAGAGCACTCATGAAAACTAGGTATTGCCCAGGGCCAAAACGTGCACAACCGAAAGAACCAAGTTGTGTATGAAAACAAAACTATGTGAAAGCTGTTGTCTTGGTTTACACTAATGGCAGAACAGTTCAAGACATCATGTTCACTAATCAGCCAGTAAACCCGATAGTTTCTCACAAGGGAAGGTTCAAGGCCACAAGCTAGTTATCCTATGCAGGATGTTTTTAGTTTTGTACTTTCTCAGGTTGCATGTTGTTGCATTTCCTTTTCGTCAATTTCATTCATGTGGGGGATTGTTGGAAAAATGGTTTAAATTATGATGTTTCGGAAACTTTATGCTAATTATTATATAGGACCCACAAGTCATTTTTTGAGGGTCCGAGTAGCAATGTATTCATTACTATATGGTGAACAAGATTATATAATTAGTGAGTCAAAACTATTTATAGGTGAATGGAAAATTGACTCCCAAGTGAGGTTTATGAACATTAGACATGCTTGTGAAAATTCTCAAAATGGTGTTGCGTATTTTTGTTCCACATTTTTGTTCCACACAAGAAAATTATGAACAATTTGGAGAAGATATATAAGGTCCTAGATAAGTTGGGTTGGGTTAGGCCCATTACTTATTTTCTTGGGCCCAAATTATTTGAATTGATATTAGTTTGTTTGCTGGAAAGTTTGAATTTCGTATTCAAATTGCAAAGGACATATTTCCAAATTGCAACAGACATGTCTTTTTCGAAACAACATTTCCATTGCCTATATTAAGGCTGTCCTCTATCCTTTTTTTTTTTTTTCAAGAGAGATAAATTTTTTTTTTCCAGATCTTCCCATTTCCTTCCTCCTCCTCAGTTCATCTTGCATATTTCATTTTTAGAGGTTAAGTTTGGGAAAGTGCAAAGCACATACTCTGGTTTGCTGTACACACAGAGTTAGTGCAAATTCTGTGTGTGGTGATTGTTGTATCCTGGAGACAGGACACCCATTGATCTCATGCTCCAGTGGAGAGGGCGTTATTCTGTCTTAAAGACACAGTGTTCATACACTGGCCTCAATCACATTTTCATACCATTGTTTAATCTGCTATAAGGTTGCAAGCATACTACACTTAGACAAATCACAAGGCTTCAAAACAAGGCATGGATCACATTAACTCAAGCGAAACAAATCACAACATACACATGCAAGCTAAACAAGTCATAATCATACCGATGCTCATAAACATGATGAGGACATAAAATGTGGGTTCCTACAAATTTTGTGTGTGGTGATTGTTGTATCCTGGAGACAGGACACCCATTGATCTCATGCTCCAGTGGAGAGGGCGTTATTCTGTCTTAAAGACACAATGTCCATACACTGGCCTCAATCACATTTTCATACCATTGTTTAATCTGCTATAAGGTTGTAAGTATTTTTTTTATTTGTTTTATTTATTCGTATGTAATTAATTTACTAAAATTATTCTCCAACACAAGGCCGGCTTAGCAATGGCAACAGAGACACTAGATTCTGCTGCCATTGTATTCCCAAGAAAGCTTGATGAGGTGGTGAAGGTGGTGGTGAAGCGGCCGAAGAAGTTGAAAAGTAAGAGAAAAGGAAGAGGAGGAGGAGGTGGTGGTGGTGGAAGGGATAGAGGTGGAGAGAGATGTGTCTGTGAAGTTTGATGTGTTTATTAACGACGAAGACGAGGCGGCGAGTGGGCCGGAGAAGACAGAGTTCGCCGGAAGCTTTGTGAATGTGCCGCGTAAACATAAGCATGGGAAAAAGATAAGGACTGGGTTGAGGTTGGGGATAACTGAGCTGTTAGAGGACTTGGGAGCTGAAGATGATAAGAGTGTGCTGGTGACTTCGGTCCCTAGATATGGGTCTGATGCTATCATTATTGGTGGTGTCAAGATTGAGTTTGATTCTTAAATCAAATTCTTGAATAAAAGTGTTCTATGTGTTTTTGTATATATATTTTTTATTATTATAAAAAAATTAAAATAGACCAAGAATATAATCAGAAATGCTATTGTCCCAGACATATCATCTAAGATTTTTTTGGGTGATATGTTTGTACAGTAAAGATTAAATTGGTGTAATATGTGTTCAAATAAGAATGAATTTGAGTAATAAATTGATACTTTTGAGGTAAAATTTATGATTTTGTAATATTATTGAAATATAAGTGGAAAAATTACAACTTAGTTTCTTTTCAAAAAAAAAAATAAATAAATAAAAAAAAATCAAATTAATAGTAAATTTTATAAACATTAATATTAAATTCATAAACTTTTTCGCTATAAATATTTTGTAAATATCTTACTTATATATAATTTTTTCAATATAATTTGGTGGTGAATTACAAATTCATTAAAAAACACTTAAATTTTGATCACCCAACTGCTTGGTGGGTGATTATTCAGTATTCTCAGAGTATGGACATGTGGTGCTCCATAAGGTTTTGATTTTTTTTGTATAATTTATTTTTAAAATTAAAACTACGAGATAAACAGCTCAAATTATTATTATGAGTCTAAAATAAAATTCATAAAATAAAATATGAAGAATAATGATATGGAAAATAATCATTTCCCAAACACTAACTAGGCTAAACAAGAAGGGATTAGCCTTGTTTCACTACTAAAAAAAATACTTTTTGCGACTGCTACAAGTCGTCGCAAATAATAAAAATACAGTCGCAAAAAACCTTTTGCGATGGCCCATGTGACGGCAAATGGGAGTCGCGAATGTGGGGGTAGCAAATACTTTTTGTGACGGCAAACCAACGGTCGCAAATTATTCGCGACCGCCTAAACTACTTATGGCGACAACTATGTTGCCATCGCAAAAAACAAAGAAGAAAAAGGAAGTCTAAACTAATTTTATATATATATATATATATATCACAAATGACCTAACACAAACCTTTGTCATCCTTGATCTGCGAGCAGCCTCTTGAGTTTCTCGGATTTTTCTTGTCTTCAAGAATTTATTTGCTCATAATTCCAGTTGATGCAATTAAAAGAATAGAAGTATTCGACAGTAACAATCTCATACATAGATATATGTATGCTTAGGAACATATATACACAATAAGGCTTTATATACATTATTTATTTCCTACTTCTATACAACAAGAGAGAATATATATAATTCACATAAGATGTAAAAAATAATATCAGAATGTCCTTTATTTTTGCTAATATATGGTATAACCAACAAGGTTGTGGGCTAAGATTTCACAAACATTTTGTCCACAAAGATGAATAGATACTTTCTGCAATTTGGAATCCTCCACTTCACCTTTAGACATATAATTATTGGCATATGTGCTCATCCTATTTTTGGACCCCAAAGAAGAATCCATCTGTGAGCTGTCTTTTGGAACCTTTTCACTTTGACTTCCTTTCGATTTCTTTTTGCCCCCCAAGGATGAATGCTCTTTCCTGGTAACCAGTTGTTTGTTATGTAGCTTTTTTGCTAGCCTTCTGCTCCAAAAGATCAATGGGTTCAGCACTTTGAGCTTTCCTCGCCTTAGAGACATTTGAGTCATCTGTGGCAAAACCATCAGCTTTTTTTACTTTGAAATTACTATCCTTCCTTGGATAGGCTGAAATGTCATTACGAAAATTCACTTTCTTCTCTTCCCAAACCTTAACATCGGACACCGCCTTTCCATTAGGCTTCTCAACCAAGCCAATCTCTTGGTTCGGTAATCCCTCAAAGGTTTCCACTTTAGCTAGATCAGAGAAAGATTCTTCTTTCACCTTGTTAGCTACCATAGAGTTATTAGCCTCTCTCGCAATTAGGGGTGTGCGCAGTGCAGGTCGGTGCGGTTTAAGAGAAAAATAGAAACCGCATGGCAGGTGGTGGATTGATAAAAATGTTATTAGAATTTGCCATTTTTCTTATAAAAAACCGGCGGTTCGGGCGAATTGACGGTTTGTAAAACATATAATTAAAATTAAATAAGTTGCAAATAAAGTATTGTCAAAGGAAATGGCAGCATTTACCAAACATGTTTTTTTGGGCTTTTTGGCTTAAAGTGTTTGCCAAACAAGGCTTTGTAGCAAAAGTCACTGGACTGGACTGGACTATGCACAAAATGTTTTACTTATAAGTGTTCTTGAAATATAAGAGAGATAAAAAAAAAAAATAAATTCAGTACACTTTTTATTGAAATTTTTAATCACTATTTAACTTTTTTATTTTCTTTTAAAATATTTTTCACTTCAACAATGCCTTGTGAATTTGCTTAATTTTTTTTTTAATTTTAAAAAAGAAGTATTTGGAAAAGTGGAAGAAATTGGAGGCTTAGTGGATCTGAAGATTCTTTTTTTTTTTTTTTTTAATGAATTTGGGATTGTTGATTTTTATGAGATAGTTTTGATTAAAAATTGGGAACTCGGTGGTTGTCAACGGTGGTCTGCCGTGAAGAAACGGAACAGAGAGAGACAAATGGAGGGAGAGAAAACAAAGCTTGTTGATGCTGCTGCTCTGTGTTTTTTTTTTTTTGGTTGATTCTTCATTTTTGTTGATGTTTTGTTGTTCAAACTTAGAATCTCACAATGATTTTTCATTGTTGTTAATTGTTTTATTGATGCTTCATTGTTGAAACTTATTTGTCCGAACAACGGTGAGTTGATCGGCACAACAACGACGATGAATCTGTGTGTGTGTGAATCGATGCAATGTTGTGCATAGCAGCGACGATGTGTCTGTGTGAATGAAATGAAATTGAAATGTGTGGGTATTAGGTTTAATTGAGGAATTATTGTGTGTGTGAGTGTATAACAAGTGAATTTGTTTTTTGAAACATAGGCGGGTCGGGTCGGTTAGACCTGCGGGTTGGGAAATTTCACCCGCCACCCGCGCCAACCCGCCAGTGTTGGGCCTCCCACCCGCCCAACCTGCCCGCCAGAGTTGAAATTTTGCGCGGTTGGGAGCGATTCAGTGCGATTTTGGCGGTATTATGCACAACCCTACTCGCAGTACCCTTGTCAGGGTTGGCGACATTAGAATATGAATTAGAGAGAAGTGGAAGCTTTAGAGTATTAGCAACAAGTTCTTTACAAGCCGAAGTGTCAATGTCTGTTTCTTTCTTCAACGGAACACCAACGCCGTTTTGAGTGCCCTTATCAATATGATTATTCAATTCCACTGAAAAGGCATTTCTTTCAAATGACTTAAGTTTCTTGCCTCCTAAAACTTTGTCATTGCCCCTAGTAGAATCAAATCCATTTGAACTTTCTTGGCTACTCTTGATCACGCGTTTAGGTTTAATTTCTCCTTTAAGCTTTTCCTTCTTAGTCATGTAAATCAGATCATCCGAAAAAGAGGATTACAATAGATTGCCATGCACTGGAAATGATGTCATAATCTGCTCCAACATATAAGCCAAAACAAGTAAGATAATCAGATAATTTTCAGGTCAATTTAGGAAAATAGAAACTGGAATACTATAATAAACTGATACAGGGACATGACTTACCTGAAGAATACTAGTTGGGGATTCGGTACTTATACACATTTATCATCTTCCTCACAAAACTAATTCATAGAAGTCATCTGGCTCCTCTGCTAACCAAAGTGGATTATGCATTTGAAGAGGGTACTCCAATACATATTCCACATTATTAGAGTACTCCATAGGTAATGATGAACAATAATGGCGTAAATGGTTTAGTGGTCATACCACTCCTAGACACATTGTTGGGTGTTGGAGAAGCATTTAGTGTTTCAAGCACACAGATTTCTCGTCCAAATTTTTGTTTCACAGCTTCAAGCTTCACCTGAAATCAATTACCTAAGAAAGGTTACCATAATCTAAACAAGCATATATCAGTAACCAAATAACATTAAGCCTACATCCAGTCAAACTAGGATAATTCACCCATTCCAAAGGTACATATTAGAAAAGCATTGACACTTCTAAGAAGGTGATGTGTTTGTGTCCAACACACGTCGGACATACTCTCTCTCTTCTAAGAAGGTACATATTAGAGAAGAATTCACATCAATTTGAAGGAATAAGAAATTGCAAGTTTCTTTTATTATTCTTTTGGCCCAATTTTCTTTTTAATTACAAGATTTCCTATGAAAACAGAATTAATTTATTACATCACAAACATCAGATCAGATCGACTCCGAAACCACAAACACTCACAAGAACAATGTCTTTTAGCTACCAAAATAGGGACATATCATATGAGATAATGACTTGAAAATTTCTAAAATCTAATACATCAAACTAAAACCGAGATATAAGTTACAGAAATGCAAATACATACTGAAATTAGCAAAATGATCGGGATATAGATGAGTTCTTTGAGCCTAACAATAGCGATTCTAGAGAGAGAAAGAGAGGGTGACGAGGTTTAAGAGGCAAAACAATCTGATTATTGTTTCTAAAACAGAGAAGAGAACCAAAGTCCATTTTTAATAAATAATTTCAAACAAAAGCAGAGAGAGTGAGAAAAAATGAGAGATTCAAACAAAAAACATGAAGAGATTGAAACAAAAAACAGAAAGGTAAAGATTAACAAAATGCAGATAAACAAATATGTAAACGAACACATCGAACACTTAGCATTTTTAACATATGAAACACTTCAAAATAAGTAGAATGAAATAAAAAATGACTTTTGTGATACAGAACAGAGCAAGAAACAAGAAGTTGATCAAACAGATACAATAAAAATCAAAGACTAAAATCACATTACCAGTGGTTTCCTGATGAGAGTCATAGTTCAAGCATGAATAACAAGGAAAAATATCGTGACATCAGTCTTGAACTCTTTATACTCAACACGAACCTCATTCGCCAATTCATTGCGACATGATAGCTCCGCCTTTCAAACCTTCAAGCACACAGCGCCAACGAAGTTAACATCAACGAACTGATCAGAGATGCAATCAAGCGTAGATTTCAGATCATTATAGTGAGAAGCTTCGAGGAAGCGCTGTGAGACCTCCGCTTCACACCAGAAATCTCAAGAATTTGAAAATAAATACTCTATTAAACCCTAGACTTGAAAAATTAGAGGTCTACATAGTCGGCTCTGGAGAGAAAGAGAAAGAGAAAGAGAAAGAGAAGCGTTCGTGACGGAGAAAAGGTGCAGCGGAGGGAGACAGAGAGAGTTGGATTCATTCTTAGAAATTAGGCTTACCGATTATGAATCGATCGAAATCTTCAAATCTTTATCAACAATCGATCAAAATCTTCAAATCTTCATCAACAATTGATTGAAATTTTCAAATGAACAACAAAATTGAGAGTGGAGAATCGAAAGAGAGAGTTGAGTGAGAGAGAGTGGATAATGAGATTTTGAGAGAGAGAGAGAGAGTGTGTGTGTGTGAGACTTTGAGAGAGAGAGAGAGAGAGAAAGAGAGAGAGAGAGACATACTGTTGGAGGTCTCTCTTCAGCTGAAGAAAGCATGAAATGAAGATAGGATTGGGAAATAATGCGTTTGGAGTTTAAGTAAAATTAGTAAAAAGTGATTTTTTGCGACGCTTAAATAGTCAGTCGCAAAAAACCATATTTCTAGTAGTGTTTACTAAACATTTTAGTTGTAAAGTCAAAAAGTTACTATAAGTTGTCATATCACTCTCTTTATTTTTCTACATATCTTTTCTTAAAAAGTTAAAAAATTATTAAAATAGTATATTTCCAAACGTGGCCTTGTGCCGTGAAATGCTTTTTATGAACCGCCAATATGTATTTGACACATAAGCAAAAAGTATGGCCCACAGTAAGATATTGTCTTTTGGGTAATTATTGAGTAATTTGCAAGTATGGTCACATGATATTTCATAATAGTATGATTGGTAGTGAAAGTGAAATATTGATTATTTGTGTTAAGTAATTGAGAAATATAAGGGGACATAATGAATGATGATTGGTGAAGAAGTATGACTACATGTATACCGAGACTATTGTATAATTCTTCTTGTTTCATTGAAAAGGTAGAGGAAGAGGAAGATGAAAATGAAGAGGAAGATGGGGTTCTGATAAGGAGCTGAAAAAAAAAAAAAGTAGTAAAACGACATCATTTTGCTTGCACTACAGGATCACTTGCAAGAAAATCGTACAGAGGATCCCGAACTTGTCAAATTAACCCTTTCTCTTTAGTTCTCAAAAGTCTCTCCCATCCAAGTCCTGCCCAGTACTCACCATCACAAACACTACCATTCGCCATTAACATAAACTCGAAGCAGATTCTTTCAATTGATAAATACCACCATCAAATAATTAAAAGAAAAATAATTATTCACAAACATCACCAGTCACCATCCACAAAAAACACAACAAAATGATAGTGAAAAATAAAGATAGACAACAAAATGATAAGGGTCTCTTGCTTAGTTAACTGAAAAGTGGGTTTTGTGAGTTTCAAAATGAAAAATTCTTTGAATTAATCTCATCCATAAATAAAATCATTTTTAAAAAAATTCTTGATTTGGTTCGAAAACTTGTATTTTTTGAGAAATAGTAGTTGACTTCTTTTCATCATCGTTCTTTGAGTTAGAGTTCTCTATCATCAACATTATTATCTGTGTTATTTTTAGACTTTTTGTAACGCCCTCAAAATAATAACATTAAACCCATCAAATAAGACATTCATTGACATATGAAATAACCACATTCTTCCATTTATCAGAGTTCCATTACAAAAGTATTACATGTTAACAACAAAAGCAAATGCCCTATGGGCTTACAGCTTTCCAAGTTAACACTTGGTTACAACAAAAGAGTACTAACTCATTTACACATTAAGCCCTTGGCTTGAATTTACATGTAATACATCAAAAAAATGTTTATCTATTTAATATTTTACTCAATGTATGGAAAAACATATAGTACTTGTAATAAATTTATGACAGTTTTTAGCTAGTGTTTCTTATTGAAATTTGCTCATTTGTATTGCTTGTCTTATTTACTTATGCATATTAAAAACAAGAAAGAAATCAATTAAGCTTTGTTTGGTTAGGGGATTTGGAAAAGGATTTGGAAAGGGAAATGGAAAATGAAAGTGGAATGTGAATAAAATATACCTACATTTCACCTAGTTTCACACACCTTTCCCCTTTCCTTTTCCAAATCCCTCAACCAAACACAGCGTTAAGACATTAATTTGTATTAGTTTAAATATTGGTTCCTTTTGTTCTCTTCTCTAGACAAGCATATGAGCTGTATCTACGGAGTTCATCCCCTATCTTCTCCCAACACTATCCGGTTTAGAGGTACATCCCCCATCTTCCCCTAAACCGCGGAGTACATCCCCCATCTCCTCCTCTACACATAACGTATACAAACACATTGGTTCTATATACAATCACTCAATACATGTAGTTAATGTATTCTATCAACTGTCAAGTTCCATGACACATTCCATTGATTAGTTTTCGTTTACCTAATCATCATGCATTGTCTACAACAATCACGACTATCCTCCACCGATAGCCCAAAGCAGTTATCTCTAAACAGAAAATAAATGCACAATGGATATTCAATCAACATTTCGTTTCCTCATTCCTCACAATTAATTATCCCAATTAATCAAACAATGTAATTAGGTCATTATCCATAATTGAGATTTCAACCCTTAGGTCCCATTTTCCCCAATGATTCAACATTTATTCCATTTCTCTATGCCAAACATGCATCTAGGTTTATTATGAATAAAATCTCAACTTTTGTAAAATAACACAAAAGCCCCAAACTTTCACCAAATCACCAAACCAATCCCAACATCTCAAAATACTAAAATTTAAAGACACAATCCATAGAGAGGAGTAGGATATCCCTACCTCAAATTCGGAGCCCCAAAGGAGAAGATGACAAAACCCAACGTGCTCCAAATCCCGAAATTTTCAGATTAAAATGTAGCCCTCGATGATCAACAACTTTTTTGTAAAGGCCAAAGATGAGCAAATCACTCCTACTAGATCAAAACCTAGAGAGAAGGTAGAGTTCTAGAGTGAGAGGCTCAAGAATGGCGTTTTTGGAAAAGTAAGAGAGAGAAGAGAAAGTGAAAAAGTGATTTGAAAAGTCAAAACACGGAACTTAAACCCAGTCTACCCGCTCGAGCGTCAAACACCCCGCTCGAGCGTCACTCACAGACTCCCGCTCGAGCGTCAACAATCCCGCTCGAGCGGCGGATACACACTCCCAGAACTTTTACAGAACCAGGTCTTCGCTCGAGCTTCCAACTCCCCGCTCGAGCGGCACTCACACAACCCCGCTCGAGCGGCCAACCCCACACTCGAGCGTCCAACACTGCACAGGAAATACTGGATGGGTGCAATTCCCGCTCGAGCTCCAAAACCCCCGCTCGAGCGGACAGGCCAAAATCTGGGCAACTAGTTTTGGTTTCTAAACTCAACCAACCTGTAACAAACCTGCCCAACACATCCTATAACTCAATATACACAGTAAAGAGGATGTAAACAAGATAATAAACAACTACCAACATCCACGGACATATGTTCGGATCACTGTACAACAAGGGTAAACCCGGGATCGCTATACTTTTTCAGCCATGATATGAGGTTGTGGAGGGCATCTGTGTGGTTTATATGGAGCAGTCGATAATGAGAAGTTTGGTAAGGGTTGTAAGATCAAAAGAAGAGATAATTGATTATTCAGATTTGGATGATGAAACGCGAAAAAAGAAAGGTTTTGGAAGAAAAAATATAGATTCCCTTTTTGTCACCAGCAACCCATCCTTGATCCAAGCTGAGTTTTGCATTCCTTAGCTTGGTGCAAAAGGCTTCTCGCGAGTCTTTTTTCAAGTCCATCTCGAATACGATGTGATAGGGTACTCGTGATGCTGGTGGCTGCCACTGCCTCACACTTAAATGCCACCAGCTTTGCCTTCCTACTTTAGGCATCCGCAACTTGGTTAGTCCGTCCAAGTTTATACTCTAGCACCATATCAATCAAACTTGTCAAGTTTGTCTTGCTTGCCATCGTTCCTGCTTTGGCGTAAGGTTCTTCTGGGGCAAGAAGTCACTTGTCACCTGTCTTGATCGCGAATCATGGCCCACCTCCACATTCTCAAGTAGTGCACTATTGTTGTCATCTCCTTTCTTGGACAGCGTCTCGTGGTCTCATTGAGCTTTCGACTCTCACATACGATAGGCTTACCTTATTAAACTAGCTCACTGCCTATGGCATGCCTGATGCATCCGTGTTTACTTCAAATGGCTTAGTGTGATCTGGAAATTTTAATACGGGGTCATCTATCATTGCTGCTTTAGGTCCTCAAAATATGTAATTTGGTAAAGAAGACTTCGAACCAGAAGAGATTAAAGGAAAATACATTTTAGAGAGAGAAAAAGTGTAACTTACTTTTAATATTTGGATGACGTGTCGTGTAGATATTGATTGCCCTTCAATTCTTGATTTATGGCTAAGAAGTGTAACTTCTTCAAGTTTTCGAGTTAGATTTGGCATCAAGGAAGAATTGGACGGTACTGTTGAGTCAATGAGATCTACCACGGATTCTGTGTCGATAATTTGAATTGTTTAATATATAGAACTCGTCGAGTACTTTATTTCTGTAAAATATCACGGTGATCGGATATTGATAACTACTTGATCGGATCAGATTTTTGTTAATAATTTATTTTAAAAATTATATTTACCATTGACAGAAATCTCATTTGATCAAGTAACTATCGAATTCGATCAATGTGATTTTTACATGGATAAAATACTCAACGAATTTTACATATTGAACGGTTCGGATTATCAAAACAAGACCCGTAGTGGATCTCCACAAATCTATTAGTACACTCCAGTTCGATCTCGAATTGTAAAGAAGCGTGACCCATAATATAAGTATTAGTGGGTGTTTGAGAATTTACTATTTTAGTTTTTGACTATTTTAGTAAGTTAAAATTTTTATATTTGGGAAGATAGTTGGATTTTTTTTAGTTGGATACGATGTTTGTAAGAGAAAAAGTGAAATAATTATAGAATTGATACGATATTTTGTCTTATTAACTATTTTAACCTATTTTATCATTTGGTGAATTTTAACGAGTAAGGATCCTCTAGAGTGAAATTTCCCTAAAGTTTCCTAGAGTACTACACTGTGTGGTTGAGATTTACTGGTGTTTTGGAATAACTGGCCACCCACCCACTGAGGCCTTTTTTGAAAAGTTACTATTTTCATTAAAAAGTTAAAGAAATATTCTAAAAAATTATTATTATTTTTTAACAACCTTTTATAAAAAATTTAAAAATTATTAAAAAAATTGATTCTCAAAACATGAGTGAGGCATTGTACTTATTGGAACTACTTATTCAACTTATTCAACTCTTTTTTTTATTATTTATTATTATTATTTTTTAATTTGTAAATTATTCAAGGGAGCATCCAAATGTTATGACGCCCTGCTTGTCTGGGTGATTTTGAAAAATTATGGTATTTGGTATAATAAAAAATGAAAATGAACTAAAATATTTTTTTCTGATTAATATAAAAAACAAATTTATTTGAGTGAAAAATAAATTTTATTTTTAAAAAGTAAAAAATATTTTCTAAACAATTTTATTAATACCACCGCTCCTCTCAGCACCAGCACCAACGCCAGTATCATGACGTTCGTTGTCATACTACTACAATTATGAACACTTTAATTTTAAAGACTCAACCCAACATAACAAAATATTTTTTACTGAAAATATTTTTTAGAAATTTTTTTTCCTAAAAAATGATTTTGGTTCCGTAACAAACGGAGCGTCAATAAAAAATAGGATAAATTACTAATATATCCTAATAATTGAATTTAATTCTATCAAATCCTATTGAAAATAAGTTATAGTAAAATCGTAATTAAAAATAATTTTTTGTGGTCATTTTTTACATATATCGCTAAAAATTGATAATTAGTAACTTTTTGATGTCAAGATTCTTATAAATTGTCATTAAAATTTACAATTTGTGACTTTTTTTGTGACGAATTTTTTGAACTGTCGCTAAAACTTATAATTAGTGATATTTTTTGTGACAATTTTTAAACTGTCGCTCAAAATTAACAATTAGTGATATTTTTTAGTAGTGTTTGATGAAAGCGCTATTAATTCTCACAGAATCAATAAATAATAAGTTTACTTATTAAGATTTACACGTAAATTGCTCAAAAAAAATAATCCACGAAATATAATTTGTTGCTCGTAGTGCACAACTCTTTCAAAAGAAATTAAACGATTTTCTCTGATGGGCCGGGCCTTGAGCCAGTTTCAAAGAAATCTGCCTAGACCCAACCTGAAGGGGTTTGGGCTGCCATGGGTCACGAGTCTGATTTACATGCCTAAATACGGAATAGAAAATTGATGCAGATGCAAAAACAAATCACTAGCCTCGTTTGGCAATATTCTTTTTAGTTTAAAAGTTAAAAAATTATTAAAAAAAATTAAAAAGCTAACAATTTATATTAAAAAGTCAAAAATTTCATTTTTTCTTTACTTTTTACACATCTTTTTGTAAAAAATCAAAAAGTCATCCTAAGTATATTAATTTTTTTACATCATATTTTAGCCAACTAAAAAATTACTAAAAAAATCTGCTCCTAAACAAAGCTTGAGTATAATTTTTAATGAGTGTCTATATAGATTTTCTAAAATCAAATTATCTAAACCTATTCATTACAAAATGAGTGATTTCGATAGTCCGAGTCATCATATCCAAACTCATCTGCAAGCACTCTAGTCTATATAACATCAACAATGATTCATCCCACTAAAAATATCACCACTAATAGCACTAATGCATTAAAAAAGTAAAAAAAAATAAAAAAAAATACAACTCCATGACCAAAACATCACATCATTAATGACGGGACCCACTGCTACCTAATTAGTGGGAGCACTAATTAGTGCTCCCAAGCATTTTTCATATAACATTTAAGTATTTCATTCAAACCATACATTTTTTTAATGGTTTTATATAGCATGGTGGGCCTTATTATTTTTTAAGAGAAATTTTAAAAAAATTCAGAGTTTGAGTTTTGTAACAAAATACATCTTGAGTTTTTAATTATATTAATTTAAATCTTAAATTTTTGATTTATTTTTAATCTAAACCATTTACCTATGTCTATTAGATAAAATCGATCAAAAATAGATATTTTAGTTATAAAACTAAATGAAAAATATATTTTAGACATTTTATGAATGCCTACATTAAGTTTAATAATTAAATATTCTTTTTCCGTCTATTTTATTTAACAAAAAATAGACAAATGATTTAAATAGAAAAGAAATCAAAAGATTAGGGTTTAAATTGACAAAATAAAAAATTTAGGATTTATTTTGTTACAATACTCAAACCTTGGGTTTTTTTTAATTATTATTTTTATAATGTAATTGTCCCTATTTTTTAAATGTGGTGAGTCATATTTATTTTAATATATAAAGTGAAAGCTCCGGGTGGTGTTGACATATTTATGTCTCATATTTTGGGTATTCTGAAAATGCATCTATAGTTGATATTTTTGTAAAAAAGAAGAGAACCAATATTGAAACCAAGACCATGAGTTTAGCAAAGCGAGCTCTTACTACTTAAATAAAAAACACTATATATATTATATATATTTTTTTATTATAATTGTTATACTATTATGTTTTTTTTCTCGTTGCACACATATTGCATATGCAGCTCGCTAGTATAGATATACATATGACATTATTACATAGAGGCATGTAAAATTGAAATAAAATGACAAAATAAAATTTATTTCACTAATTTTTATGTGGCTTGACATAAGTATTGTCCACGGGTGAACAAAGAGGAATATGGACATAAATTTCCCAAAATCCTAAAATCTAACCTTTATGTATTTAGGTCCATAAATAAGGGGGGGAAATGATAAAAGATAATTATAGTCCACATATTATATGTAACGTGACATTTTTGGTTGTTTAAGTTTTAGTTTTATCAATTTTATCATTAATTTGAATCAAATTGAGCCAAATTGAACGCATTTCAAGTGAATTGTCTAAATTATGAAAGAAATAAAAATAAAGTACACTATGATTTTTAAAGTATGTTTTGTGTCATTATGGTTTTCACAAATTTTAATTTTCTCGTTTTGGTTCCTACACATTTAGGAAGACATGAAATGGAGCTTTGTAGTGTCAAATAAATAAATTGAAAATTTGAGGACTAAAGATATAAAAAACATATACTTTTATAATGTATTTGGATTATGAATTTGAATAGAAATTTAATAAAAGGAATGAGAAAAAATAAGTGAAATGATTTTTGACTAAAGATTATAGATGAATTTTATTATTATTTCATTAATGACTTTTGACCACCACTTGAAATTGGACCAACTTAAGTCAGGTTAAAAATTTTAAAGACAAATTAATAAAATTAAAATTTGAGTACAAAATAATTAACAAAAAAAATTATAAGAAATATGAAATTGAGTTCAATCCAAAATTAAATACTAAAAAGTTTAAGAAAAGTATTAAAACAAATAGTACTGAAAAAAGATATTTCAAAATAAACCTATTAATAAAAGAAAAGTTCTATAAATGACACAAATACAATCCAAAAGTTTATTTATTTATTTTTTACAATCAAGGAAAGTTGCACTTGTAGGTGTGAACACAATCATCACTCCTGGTAAGGGAGTGCTCTATCTACTAAGTCAATTATTTAGTTTTATAAATTTAAAAATTCTGTTGACATCATAAATTTATAATTTTTATTATTATTTATTGCAAGACATATAACACTTTTTTATTCAATTGGAGATTATAAGCAGTGGTGATATTTTTTCATAATAATACACAAAAAATATATAAAATAAATTAAATAGAAATGAGAAAATAATTGTTTATTTATTTATTAAAGGATAAAATACAAAATAAATCACACAACTAAATACATAAATAAATTAGATTACATTACTAGAAGAACAAATTATTAACATAGATAACTAAAAATTAGAACTAGTCGAGGTAAACTAAATTCTGAAAAATTAAAGAACAAATAATAAGAAAAGAAGCAAATCGAAACTCGTGTGATACAACAGTTTCCTTAAAACAGATTTATCGCCTCTCGATGGATGTTAGAGGTACGCCGGCGTCTGTCTCCCAAGATACAATGGTCGAAACCAGATAATGCAGAAACACCTTCTGAATAACTTCGGCGAACTTGACAATGGATGTACTCTCTCTAACAAGAACCAAAGAAGAGGCTAACAAAAGAAGATAGGAAAAAATTTCTTTGGTGTAAAAAATCATCTCTAACTTTTTAATTCAAAACACCATCTCATTTTCCATCACAAAACCTTTCTAAAACAACCTACTAAGTTGGAAGAGAAAGACCTTTATTTATACTAGTAGGAGAGAGCCTTAGCCATGGAGGTTAACATCACTAGGGTCATCGAATGTCATCAATTCTAGCCATTAGGGTTAGAGTTACAAAGGTTCAAAACTCCAAAACCATTATATAAATCATAATGCGTATATAATACATAAGTTTTGAGAATTTGGGAATTAAACTAGATGGGTTGCAAAATGGATACGGGTGTTGGGTCACAACCCGATCCAAGCCCAATTTCAAACGCATGCACAAATTAAGCTCAGCATAACTAAGCCCAAAGCTCAACACTAGGTCAAAGTCCAAGTCTAAGACCAAACCCAACATATGTACAAGTACAAGTCTAGCCCCAGTCCAAATCTAAACCCAACTTTATTGATGCCCACTTTATGAGACAATTCTCATTCGCAATTCAATGGTTTCGGCTCGTTATTTTTGTATTGCAATCTTTTCACTTAAGAGAATACAAAACCGTTTAGACCAATTTCAACTGGCGGTTGGATCCTACTTTAATTTTGAATTAAAGTTGCTGAAAAATCATTATTTTCCAACAAGAAGTTACAAAATGATGTGGAAAAGATGATGAAAAAGTGGAAGAACATGGAATATGAAGTGAAGGAGTTGAGAGATCATAGAGGGACACATGAGAAGACAATAATGAAGATAGAAGAATAGGGTAGCTATTAAGTAAATTGAAAAGCCTAACCCACACTTATCCTTAAAACCCGCGTATTTAGGACAGTGAAACTGGAGCCTTGTATTCACCCAAAAAGAAACTAGAGCTTTATAATTAGCATAGATGGGGCAAATTCAGGCGATGTGGGATACATTCCAACACACTATCCTGGACCACAACATACAGTAGCCAGACAAACAACACACTAATCACACGCCTAACCAATCTCTGATACCAAATTAAAAAGTCTAGTCCACACTTATCCTTAAAAACCCAAGTATTAAGAAGAGTGAAACTGAAGCCTTATAACCAACACAAGTGGGGCAATTTCAGGCGATGTGGAACACATTCCAATAGTTTTTTCCTACAAATATTTGCCTATAAATAGTCATTCATGGCTACATTGTGATCCATCTAACTCAAATCAAACGCAATTGATTTCTATTTTTTTCTTGTCATTTATATTTCATGCACTTTATTTTATATACTTCCTTTTCGAAGCATAGGAGTAAAGATAATTTAATGGTTATTTTGATTGTCACTTAATCATCTTCTTCGTCTCTCTCTCTCTCTTCATCTTTTAATTTTTATTTTCTTTACATTTGACAATTTTGAAGTTCTTTTCGTTGAGGCAAAAGAACCATCAACATAATGGCTTGATAATGACTTGAATTTAATTTATAAGGATTTTTTAATCGTTACTGGCACACTTGCATTTATGATATTTTCCTTTATAAGAAAAATAAGCCGACAGTTTTTTGGCACACCCAGTTAGACGTCAGGTGTAAGAAATGAAAAATGAATTGGATTTGTCCATTCCAATAGCCTAGATGAAATAATTTGGTGTAAACAAAATTTTTTAGATCTTCAAGAAGAGATCCATATTCTTGATAAAACAAACTTTTACCCATTACAATATTATTTGGTGGAAGAAGAAAGGTACAATTTAATTGGAGAAATTTATCATTTTGATATGAAAAGAATGATGAGTTATCAATTCTCACTACTAAGTCTTTAACTGAGTCCTTAATGGCCGAAATTGATAAATTTCTTCAGAATTTTTTCATGGTTGAATATGGCAAAAGTAAAGAGTTGATCTCATCAATGGTTCGGGGGGTCAAAAAATATATTTTTAGAGAGCCAACTTATGAAAATAACATGACTAAAAAGCATGTTGTTGAGCCAAACATGATTACAAATGATGTTCGATATAAGGCTCGGGAGGTTGAAAAACCCATTCTTAGAGAGTCAAACTATGTAAACAATATGGAGAATTTTCATAAGCCATTAATGGTTAAAATAGAAAAACAACTCAACAGGCTAAGAAATGATGAAACCCATATGACTATGGAGAATTTTCATAAGTCATTAATGGCGAAAATAGAAAAACAACCCATCAAGCTAAGAAATGATAAATTCCAGTGGCCGAAGAACATGTTCTCAAGTCAAACATGGTTAAGAATGATGAACAATCTAATATTTATGAATATGAATTTTTTGAAATTGTTTAAAAAGTTAAGTTATTTAAATTTTTAAGGCCATCTTATACTATGGTTCTTTGTGTTCAAAATCATTTTTAGATTTGTGGTTCATATAAAAATTTAATTTTGATAAAATGACTAATAAAACAATTCTTTTTAAGCATTGTTATGATGATTTTGATGTACTAAAGAACAACTTAGCCATTTGAAAGGTAGAACTCGACTAAGAATGGCCATTTAACTTTATTTTATTTTATTTTAATATATGAAATTTCCAAGTTTTATGGACAACCAAATAACACTTTAATTAATTTTATGGAGTGGTTCAATTTTGGATTTTATCTATGAATCTATTATTAAATTTGTTTAGACTTGGGGAGGTATTGGTTAATTTCCTTTAAGGTAAGACCAAAATTTAGTCTTTGCATGTGTTGTAGATGGCTCCAAGATGTCTTTGAAGTAATTATTATTATTATTATTTGATATGAATCAAAACATGTGCGAAAGTCCTTTTTATTGAGACTTTGAAAGCTTCGAAGGATTGTCTGTTACATGAACAACAATTTTGAGTTTCAAACAATCTATGGTTGAAAATGAGGGAATTGTTTTGAAAGTTGGCTACTTGTATTCAAAGCTTTGAGAATTGTTTCAAAGGTTGGTTACTCATCTTCAAAGCTTCGGGAATTGATTTGAACGTTAGCTACTTGTTTTCAAAGCTTCAAGAATTGTCTCGAAGGTTGGTTACTAGCCTTCGAAACTTTCAGTAATTGTTTGAAGGTTGGCTACTCGCCTTTGAAGCTTTGATAATTGTCTTGAAGGTTGGTTACTGTAGACGTCCCCGAACGCCCTGGGAGGATGGGTCCCGTTCTGTTCATTTGGGCTCACTACAGTTTGGACTCTCAAATTGTCACGGTTCTTAATCTGATCTTGCAAAGTGCAATGCAAGACTGATAAATCACCAAAGAGTCCAAATTTGACATATCGTTTTTGGAAAACAGATTTTTTAGAAAGAAGTGCCAAACATAGACTGCTTTGCCAGATACAGAGTCGCCACCTAAATATTTTTTATGGGGGAATTTAGGAAACCCTGACTCGTTTGCCTAAGGCCACGTGTCCGTTATCACCAAAGTTGCCTCGGCTCGGGAACTTGGGTACGATTGGGAAAGGTCAGCTATGAGCACCCCCTCTCGCCCGATTCGAAAATCGGCCTCTACTAACCATGATATCTTGTTTTGAAAACATTATGCGTTCTCATTCCAATTATTTTAGCTAGAATTACTGTGTGATGCGCACAACACAAAAGTATAGACTAAATCATCTAATTTGGAACAAAGCATTGCATATCCGTTTGTTTAGAAAACGTTTGAAATTTGCTACTCGCGAGTAGGCTATAACACGGATTTCAACGAGTTGTTTCAACTCAAACAATCCAACCTTCACCCACAGGCATTCATGCAGTTATATCACATAAGCATTTAGCCACATGGTAAGCATGCCGTCATGGCAACACTCACACGCATGCAAGGATGCTAAAGCGAAAAGAGTTACAGAGTACTCCAAGCCAAAACATAAGCTATGTTAGAAATCCATGCATGGTCCTAATTATACAAAAATGCCTAATGTATCACATGTAGGAATGCAACTACAATAGGCTTGGCTATTCTAAAATGACATGTGAAATGCTACAGCTAACACGTATTCAATTTGGGATTAAAATACAAATACAGTTAGTATGATGTGCCGAGCCCGGTGCATGCAGAACGAATGAATGTATGCAAACATGTTATCATAAGTATGCTAATTGAAACATGCCTTGAACTAACCATTGAAAGCTAATAAATAAAAAGGCATGGGGTTGGAAGACATACACACACTCACGCACACTTATTACACAATTGCCCTCGCTCGGAGGGTCCGAATAAATATTACAAAACAAATAAATAATTAACCCTTCTAACTAATTAATTATTACATATCTTCTATTTAATTAACAAATTAAATGCAGAAAGAGGATGGTCGTAGCCCCACCTCGGAATGCTAGGATGATACATGCTCGACTCGCCCCGCCCGGAAACCCGTGCCATGCCACTGTTGCCTCTGTTTATATTGCCTTGCTCCTCTGAAAATTCTGAAAGTCCCCAGACCCATTTTGAATCACCCTCTGAGTGCTCTGGGGGGTCACCGGCCACAATTCAAGTTCACCGGCCATGGGGATGGATTTATCGACCAAAAGTTACACCACTGGCTGGATATTGATGGTCGGTCGACATTGTATGTGGCCGGCTGGCCATTTCTTCCTGCAGAAACCTGTTTTTGACAGCAACAGAGGGCAGACAGTGCATGGCAAGGAAATTCAAAGCAATGTATGCATGGCCACTCTCCCAATCATGCTATGGACTCATGGGAGTGTTACCCTCGGTACTTGGGCCACCAATCACGCATTTCGATGCATGATGGCCTAAGGCACCAAGTTTGCAACTTAATGTAAATGCATGCATAAAAGAGATGAATGCCTTATGCCTTATCATGTTGGGGTCAAGGGCATTGGCGACTGAGGGTTGAGGCGTGTTTCGTCACTTTGAGTACGAACACACCTCAACCCTCATGCTTGGTTTGACACCCCAAACCAAACCATGCAATGCATGTATACAAACATGGCTAAAAAATGCAACGTGGCTCAAATATGCAACATGAGGCTAAGTTACAAGGCATGCCAAATACAAGGTAACCTATCATGCAAGAATGTAAAGTGCCAAGTATGCAATGTTACAATGCGATGCAACCTAACATATGATGCAAGCATGGTATAATGTAAGCACGTAATTAGAGGCAATATGTCAAACATGCAACTATACACAAGGAGAGACTTAAACCGAAATGGGAGGCCTCAGCCACACCCCAAAATAGTGGCCAAAAGATGATGCAAAAGGGGACAAATTATGCACGCAAGTGTGCACACACCAAGGCCCATCACCCAAGCATGGATGGCTACTCTCAAGAACACTCAAAGGTGATATACATGGACATTAAACACTTATGTTAAACTTTGAAAAGCATGCCAAGAATGATGCCAAAACATGCTAGGGAGTGGATGCAAAAATGGAAGGGATTGAAGGCCACAAAAGAGAGCGTTGCTCAACACCTACCCCAAGCACTCATGGCGTGAACTAAGCAACCAAAAAAAAGAAAAGAGTTTCTATGCATCAAAATACACCCCAAAACCCACTGATATGGTAGCCTCAAATGCCTAAACATGGTATCATACACAATGACTCATTTCTAGGCATAAAAGAACAATCCTTCAAGGCATGAAAGGGGTGATGAATGCAAGCATACAAGCATGGATTAGGGACTGAAATAGCATGAGAAGTGATTCCAAATCGCTGAAATAACCCGACTAAAGCATGCTCATGACTCACACCCTCAAGGCTCACAAGCCAAAATACAAAGGGGCTACCCTAAACACGGAAAATATGACCAAAATAGTTCCTAACAGACCTTAAGCATGGTAAGACATGGCTAAGAACTTCACAAAGTTAGGCCAAAACATGAGAGCATGGTAGACTAAATACATGATGCACTTCTAGGCAAAAGAGAGGAATACAAAGCAAGTATATTAAGCATGGAAGGGGTCACTAATCCGACCAAAAATAGAGGCATAATATGACCCAATAACACCTAAAAACCTTTGGAATGAAGCCAAGAGCAACTAATCATACATGCTACCCTTATGGGCCAAAAATGCAAACAAAAGAGAGACCAAGGGAAAGGGGTGTCCCTCCCCTATGCAAGACTTCAAAACCCCTTCTTCACCACTGAAAATCCACTGGATTTCAGTGGTGAGAAGGCCAATACACAAAAGTCCCCAAAACTTATCAAAGAGAGCACAGAAAGGGCCAAACAAGGCCTAAGAGGGGGAGGTAAACCCCCAACACCGAAATGACCTTAATAAAAGATCTTAAGCGGGAAAATACAAGACTTTTTTCAGTTATAGACAAAGCTTAAATCAGTATGCAAGATAGGTTAAAGACTAGTGCAAGATTGAGGAATATAAAGTAAATAGTGTTACCCTTGAAGAACACTTCAAGAACAGCAAGCTTAGCCCTCTTCTTCTGATCAAAGCCAACCCAAAGCTCCAAGAACAGACCCTCAAGACCTCCAAAGTCGAAGTATGGTGTAATAGTAGGTGTCGTAGTACAAAACTAAGAACTAAATACACTTTTAGGCTCTCAAACACACACAAAATGAAGAGAGCGAGAGGGAGATATAGAGAGAGAAGATATATATATCAGAATATATATGTTTTAGGTCTGATTTTGCTGAACCTGCTAAATGGAGGAGAGAGGTCTCCTTATATAGACCATAAAAAAGGCTAAGCTTCCAAGAGAAGCTATCCTAAAGGGGTCAAGTCTTCCAAGAGAAGCTAAGACAAAGGGTCAAGCTTCTTCAAGAAACTTGAGCAAAGGGTGCAATCCTCTAGAAGAAGTTTGGATCAAAAAGGGTGCAATGGGGCCAAAACAGCCACACACGTGTGTGGGGGTAGGGTTTGTGCATCCTAGCTGGCACAGCTGGCATGCACCATGCCTGCAAGAGGCAAAAATGTGGTACCGGCCAGAAAAGGAGGCCATCAGCCAACTAAATGGTCGGTCAACCACACAAAGTGCCGACAGGCCATCACCAATGGTCGGTGGCAAGAAGACACGGCCGGTGGCCTCAAGCCATGGCCGGTGAGGAGTGGGGATGGCCGACAAGCCATTTCCCACCCTCAGAAGCAAAACAACAAGTGTTTGATGCAAAACCAAACACAAAATAAACAAGTCGAGAGGTCTTGAGGTAAGGCGCGTAGCCGAAACCTCCGAGAACTCAAGACGAACACAAACAAGGGTAATCATCGAGTATTCAAACGATGACGTCCAAGTCTTAAGGACGGTCAAAAATGGGGTGTCTACAGTTACTCGCCTTCAAAGTCTCAAGAAGAGTTTCGAGGGTTGTCTATTTACCGGTTTTGAAGTATACCACGGAGTAAGAGAAGTTTCAGGTATGATATATCTTGAAGTAGGTCATAAGATTGGGACCATGTCAAAGTCGCCATGCCATGTTTCGAAGGTCTTAAAGCAAAACATTGAATAAAGCCTATGTCTTTATGTAGTCAAAGGGACCATTTTTAAGCTCAACTCATGATTACATTGTATGAAGAATGTGGTTTATATTATTGGTCTCGTAAGAATAAATTATACAAATTTGAAAGACTTGGTGGTATGTGAATATTTAAACGATGGTGCTAGGTCCTATTTTACCAATGTCTATGTAGGTTTTACACCTTCGAAGCTTTATAATAGCTTTCCAAGTATGTTTATGAAACTTTTCTAGGTTCTAAAGTATGTTGTTTGCACCTTCGGAGTAAGATTTTTTGTTCTTCATTACCATATTTGAAGTATGTTGTGTGATACGAGACTTTCGAATGATTAATTTGTCATTTATAAACACTTTGACCACAAAATGGTGATTTTGATCCTTTATAACACTTTTGAAGTTTGTTATTAGTCCGTAATGTTAATAGTTAGCATGTGTAACAGCTTGATAAGGTGAATCATGTTTGGATATTGGCTTTGTTTTGAAAGATTCTAAGTGAAAGCAACATCAACCTACTTCAAAAGGTTCCAAGTTTTCTAAGTATTTGAAATACAAGTAAAATACAATTGTTTTATTTCCTTCAAAGAATTGATGCTGATTCGAAACACATATATAATATCCCTTCAAGGCATATATATAGAATCCGAGACATGTAGCATAATTTAATGCTCATTCGAAGCACTTTATTGGTGCTATTATATTATTGAAGCACTTCAGTTGATGTTATTCGAAATACTTTATTTCTTAGATTAGTCCTGTACTTAGTTCGGCCATTCAAAAATTCAAGTAAACATCATTTTTAAGGATTGTTACGGGTAAGGTTGGCATTCTAAATCTGCAATTAATATTATTATTTATTGCAGGACATATGACACTTTTCTACTCATTGGGAGGTTATAAGAAGTTACAAAATGAAGTGGAAAAGATGATGGAAAAGTGGAAGAACATGGAGTATAAAGTGGAGGAGTTGAGAGATCATGGAGGGACACATGGCAAGATAAGAATGAAGATGAAAGAATATGGTAGTTATTAGGTAGTTTGTTTTTCCTACAAATGTTTACATATAACTAGCCATTCATGATTACAATTCATCTAACTCAAATCAAAGACAATTGATTTCTATTTTTTCTTATCATTTATATTTCCTGCACTTTATTTTAGGGTAAACCACCAATAGTTCATAATAGTTAGATTTAATTCCCATCAAGTGCTATTTACATATGCCTCTAAAAGTTGATAATTAGCGACTTTTTTTTTATTACAATTTTTATAAATTGTCACTAAAACTTACAATTAGTGACCATTTTCTGTAACAAATTTTTTCAAATTGTCGTTGTTAGTAACTTTTTTTTGTAACATTTTTTAAAATTGTCACTAAAACTTATAATTAGTGACATTGTTAGTTTCAAGATTACTTGATTTTTTGTTCCATGTAATCCTTTTTTAAATTGACATGATGAAATTGAGTGACCATTCCTATTACAATAATGACTGTAACAACCCTGACCTGTGATTAGCTAATAATCTTTGATTAAGAATGTTTAATAAGTAATTAAGAAGAAATTCTGCGTTCATTGCATGCTTTATATGTTATTTGCATTTCTATCTGTTCATGGAAGGAGTATCTATCTGTGATTTTATTTCTTTTTGCGAAGTGAAGGCCTTATCGGCCGCCATGCGAAATTGACTTGGTTTTGTGTTATTTGGAATTTTTAGAATTTTATAGTAAGTTTAATCAAAATTCGATTTGGAACCAAATAATTAGAATGAAATAATGCAAAGTTGTTTAAGTTAAGTCAAGCTTAATTAAGTCCCCTAATCAAGCCTATATAAGGCCACTTCTAGCACTACTTAGACGCTTGACACTCTTGTTCCTACACTCTTAAGCCTCAAAAACATGAGAGAAGGGGGGGGAATTAGGGTGAGAGAATTGAATTCAAGAAGGAAATGAGGATTTGCTAGGGAATTAAAGGGCAATTGGAGAATTGAGCAAGAACTCACTAAGAATTTCAAGTATTGAGAACTTTGGGTAAGAATTTCAATCCTTAAGCTTTGTGTTTGACTCATTCAAGCTTGAATTCAAGAGAAGTTAGAGATTAAGATCAAGAATTAAGCTTAAAGAGCAAGAATTGAGATCAATCCATGCATGCATGCATATTTTCTTACATTTTTAATTTAATTCTCACATGCATGTACCAATTCTACCTTAGTTTCGGGAATTTGTCATGTTTTCCATCGAATTACCTTATTTGATCATGATTTGGAAACGCAGAAATAAACAAATTAGATGCATGGCACATTTTCAACATTTCAAGTTTAATTTTGAGCAATTGGTATGCTTTTGGGTCTTGATTCCATGAAATGATCTTTAATTCTCTATGTTTTACAAGTTTAGACATGTTTTCTCAAGTTTTGGGGCCCAAAGGTTGTGTTTTAAGGCTTTGAATTTGAGTTTTGAACTTGGGAGTGGAATCAGGAAATTTCAGAATTTTGTCTCATCGCTAGAACGACAGATTCTGCGCTCGAGCAACCACTCTTTGTTTTGCACTTTCGCTCGAGCGACCAAAAGTTGGCTCGAGCGTAAAATGCATACTCCCAGAAGTTTACAAGCTTTACAAACCACTAAAGCAACCAGAGTTGCGCTCGAGCGAAGACCTCAGTCTTACGCTCGAGCGACCGTCGAGCAGAAAATTCACACAACCACTACTTTTGTAGAGATTACAAACCGCTCAAGCGACCACAATTGCGCTTGAGCGACCACCCTTATGTTTGAACCTCCGCTCGAGCGAAGGAAATTACGCTCGAGCGAAGACCCTATTTCAGCAAATTTGACTAAGTGTTTTGAATCACATTTTGGCATCCTCATTGCATCTTAGGCATTTTTAAGCCCTAATTAAGGCATAATAATGGGGATAAGACTTAGAAATACACTAAGAACGAAAAGAGATAAGTTCAGTGCCTTCCGAATGTATGTTTCAATATGTATCTGCTATGTCTTGATGTAGGTCATGCGCCATAGACTGTCCGAATCGCATGTTTTCTTTGTTTTGCTACCAGAGTCATCTATAAGTAATAACTCCGTAAAGTTATGTTTAACTTTAATTATTTTAGATGATATGAAATGAACAGTGTTCTGAAATGCTATGTTTTATATGAATGAATGATTGTCTAAGTTTCTGAAATATATTTGTGGTATCCTTAGCATCATATGATATGCGTCACTTTCTAGGTCATCGGAATGCCTTTATGGCCGTCCCTTTATGGGTCATTGAAATGCCTTTATGGCCATCCCGTTATAGGTCATTGGAAATGTCTCTGTGTACATGAGTCATCGGAATGCCTTCATGGCCGTCCCTTTACGGGTCATCGGATTTGTTAACGCTAATGGATGTACTACGTATGACCTTGAGAAATGTATGAATTGTGAACGTGAATATGACTATGTATATGAATCTGTTTCTGATTTGAAATCTGATTATGTACAAGACTCTGTTTCTATTGCGGACATCATTAATTAAAACCTTTACTTTGTTATTATTCACTAGGCTTTTGTTCACTATTTATATTATGTATATAAGTGAGCAGGTGCGTGACCAAGCCTAAGCTACTGCCTGGAGAGTTTTGGGTCAGCCAGCCACTGTGCCTCCCGGTGAGGTTCCCATTTGAGAAGTCAAGTTTTGTTAACCATGTTAAGGACGTTTTGTTACTTTGTTTTTTGTTTTTGTTTCTCAGTACACTGGGCTAGTCCCTTATGATACTACCTGTATGGTGATGCATGACTATGGAAGTTTGACGTCACATATGTATGTATGTATATATATAAGCTTTGAAAATATCTGTCCCATGTATGTCTATACAGTTCAATGGACTATGTAGTTATGTATATTTGTTTCCCCTAGCCCCTTAATATGTAACAGTTTGTTCAGAGGCCTATGGTGATCCTAAGATTACTGGCTGGTTATGACGTTAAACCTATAGGGGCGGGTTTGGGCAGGCCCGGCCCTGGCCATAGGCCCACAAGGCTATGGCTTAGGGCCCCTCAAAATAGGCCCAAAATAGGGGCCCCTCCTATTATAAGTTAGTATTATATATTGGGTATGTTTTAAGTCTAATTTTTTTTTTTATCAAAAGGCCCAAACTAACTTAATTTTTTTGACCCATTAAAAGGCCAATAGCTAAGGCTCAGCCCAACCATTTGAAAGGCCCATTTTTTCTAATTCCTAACCCTATCTTCTATTAATCCAATATTCCCTACATTTGTATGATATAGCACACACCAGCAGCATAGGGACGGAGCAGAAGCAAACAAGTAAATTTTTTATTTTTTTATTTTTTTTCTATTCAATTAATTAAATATTTATCTTGTCTTTTGCACAATTAATTGCTATTATAATATTGGTATTTACATCATTAAGAAGAATTTATTTAAGTTTAATAGTTCACATCACATAATTTAAAAGTTTTGTGTTTTGTTAAGTGGTGGTGCTCTTGTTTTGAATTTTGATTTAAAAAAATATTTTGATCTCAGAACAGTAAGCACATGTAATTTTATTTTTCTATTCAATTAATTAAAAAAAAAATTTCTAAGTATTTTTTGTGATTTTAATACAGGTATTTTGTCCTTTATCTTAATTTTTTTTTTCATTCACTAAAAAAAAATGTGAAGGCCCCTAGAAATTTAGTAGTTGATTATCGGGTTTGAGCTTTGAAAATCTCAGGACCGGGCCTGGGTTTCGGTCGTGATAATACTCGTATTTATGATATTTTCTTTCATAGAAAAAATAAGCCGACAAGTTCAAATGACAAATTTTGTTCGGCTCTGGTAAACCTTAAACCATTTCTAATTAGATTTCAAAATTTAAAGTAATTCCAAACTAAAATTACATTTTTTTACCCTTGAACATTATTCAATTTATTTATTTAATTCAAGCATAATGATCTTCCATGCTCTTAATAATTAATATTCAAACATTGAAATCTTTGAAGCAACCTTAAAGTGGACATTTATTATTTCTGGGTTTTACTACCAAAACATACTTCAAAAGAAACCAAAGCATACTTTTAAGTTTAAGGAGATCAATGGAAGTGAAAGCTCATCATATTTGTTGAATGAAAAACTTTCAAGGTCTTCGTTCATAGATATAAATTCAAGGGTATATAAACACGCTATACATGAGGTAGTTTTGACTGATTTCGTATCCTTTGGCTAAGTTTAGCATGAGCTTGGCTTAAAATGCCCCAAAAAGGAAATCATGTTGTGGTTTGGCTCATTTGTGACTCTTTTGACTTCTATAATATGTTTTAGTGAAAACATGTTTGGTATAACAAAATAAACTTTAAGTTTTTAATTTTTTAAATTTAAATTCTAATTTTTTTATTTATTTTTAATTTAAATCATTAGTCTATTTTTATTAAATATAATTGATGAAAAAAATAATATTTTAGTCATTAAACTCAATGTAGGTATACATAAAATGTTTTACATACTCTTTTTAGTTTAGTTTAATGATTAAAATATAATTTTTTTCGTTAATTTTACCTAACGAAAATAAAGAAATAGTTTAAATTGAAGATAAATAAAATATTTAGAATTTAAATTGAAAAAATTAAAAATTTATAATTTATTTTGTTATAAAAATCAAATTTTGAAATATTTTTTAGTAATTTCTCATAATTTTTTATTTATTATTTATTTTATAATGTAAAACGATCAATTTATCTATAATAAGATATATTACAACGCGAAAAGGTTTTTTTTTGGGCAAATTACATATACACCCCTCGAGGTTTGGCTAAATTACAGATACCCCTGAGGTTTCGAAAATTACATCCCGCCCCCTGAGGTTTGTATTTTCATAACAATTTGCCCCCTGAGGTTTATATTTCATAACAAATTACCCCCTAATTTCTTATGCAAATATAGCATTCAGGGGGGAATTCGTAATTTCTCAAACCTCAGGGGGCATCTGTAATTTAGCCAAAGCTCGAGGGGTGTATATGTAATTTGCCTTTTTTTTTTTTAGATAGTAAAATGATTGACTCTATCCAAACTGTATCCGTGGTAAACAGTGCAACCCCGAGTCTTCGGCACATGTTTGACTTTTTAATTTATTGAGCTACCCGAACTAAAAAAAACATGACTTGATTTTTCAAGTTTCATCTAAAATAGGGTCATGCTACCGTCCCTAATTTTTGGCCCCTTAATCTCTCTGAATTTCAAATCAAGGTAAAAAAAAAAAAAAAAGAGTTCAAAACGATATTATTTTGGGCATTAGGGGGATTAGGGGAGGCTTTTTTAAAGGGACAAATCATTTTCCTAAAAATCTAGAAAAGAGGGAAGAAATTTGCATTTTACATTGATTGAAGTGTCATGTTCGAAAAAAACATATTAAGAATTTTTTATTTTTATTTTTTTTATGCATTACATTGAAGTATGTTACATTAGAATGTTACGTTTGAGAAAAATATACTAAAGAGTTTTTTATTGTGTTACATTGATTGGAGTATTACGTATTACATTTGAAAAAAGTACAGTAATGAGTTTTTTTGAGTGTTATATTGTTACGTTTATGAAAAATATACTAATTTTTTTTTTGTATATTACTTTGGATTGTTATGTTCTTATTCGTAATGTGGGGTTTGTTTAAAAGGAGGGAAAACCCAAAATCTCTATAATGCGGATTACCCAAATATGTAATTTCACATTTGGAAAAATCCACTTTTATCCCTAAAAAATTAAACCAAAACATGAAGGTAACTACCCTTTTATGTA
>NW_021024653.1:31836-54956 GCF_004153795.1 Camellia sinensis
ATGGCGACGGCCCATATCGGCTATCCATCCGACGGTCTGTAAAACAAGAATTTAAAACCATAACTGGGCGAGCGGGGGTGCTCACGAAGTGACCTTCCCCAATCGTACCCAAGTTCCCGAGCCGAGGCAACTTTGGTGATGACGGACACGTGGCCTTTTGGCACCGAGTCAGGGTTTCCTAAATTTCCCAAAATAAAATATTTAGGTGGCGACTCTGTATCTGGCAAAGCAGTCCATGTTTGCCACTTCTTTCAAAAATCTGTTTTTTCTGAAAACGATTTGCCGAATTTGGACTCTTTGGTTCAGATTAAGAACTGTGACAATTTGAGAGTCCTGAACTGTAGTGAACCCAAAACGAACAGAACGGGACTCATCCTCCCGGGGCGTTCGGGGACGTCTACAAGCGCCAGTCACCCCGCTCGAGCATGAGTTGAAAATCTAGAATTCCCAGATTTGAACCTCAAGCTCAAATTCAACCTTTGATGCATCAAAACCAAACCTTTTTGGGCCAATTTTCCAGAAAACATTCCAAAATTCATAGTTCAACATGATTCTAAGTCCAGAAAACATTCCAAAACTCATAGTTTAACATGGTTCTAAGCTCAAATGTAAAATCAAAGCCCCAAAGGAAGATCAATTGAACCCAATTTGAAACCAAATTTCATGAATATGAAGAACATGCAAACATGCATGAAATTAACCAATTCAAAGCTTCCAACACTTGCTCCACGTAGCGTTTGTAGAATCGTTCGTAAGTGTTGTTCATGGTCCACCGGTGACTTGGAGTATATGAGAATGTCGTCAATAAAGACGATGACGAACTCATCCAGATAGGGTTTGAACACTCGATTCATGAGATCCATAAAGGCCGCTGGAATACTTGAGCTAGTTCTAGACTTAATTCACTAATTTGACATGAAACATGCAAGATCAAGCTCAATTCATAAATAAGAGGGTAATTACTCTACCTTAGGTCTTGAATTACAAGACTAACAGCTCAATTTAGCAATGGATTCCTCAAATCTACCAAGTTTCCAAGCCAATTCTCAAGGACTCAAGATGAACAACTCAATTCCTCTCACTCTCTCACTCTAGTCGGCTAGAACAAGGAAATAGGCTGATGAAATGTGTTATGTGATCAAGTGTGTGTAAGGCTCAAATGTTTAGATGATGGGCCACGTAAGTGGCAAAATTGTGAATAAGGCCAACTTGCAATTTATTAATAATTAATCTAATTTAATCGTACCAAATCACATTTCAAATAAATACACCATAAAATCACATAAATTATGATTAATACAAAACATCAATCAATTTCAGATTCGGCCGCCGATAAGGCCTTCAATTCGCAGTTTAAAGCATAAGACGTGAACAGATAACCAAACAGTCAAATAGATAGAAATGCAATTTAACTAACATATTCAATCAATCAGTTCAGTGTTTCAGCCGATTCAATTGCTTATTATAATCAGTCTCAGTTTAGCAGTAATCAGTGGTTAGTCGGTAAACAGTGGTGAGGGTTGTTACAGTTCCTGTGTTGCCCAGATTTTGATAGGAGTGTAGGCAAACTTTTCGTGACACTATACCTATCTCTACGTTACTTTAGAGGCCTTGTGTCATAACTTTTTGAGATTTGTCAAAAAGGTAACTCTACTATCTAAGGTTCTCAGACTTCGAAGAGAGGCTATATTGACTCTTCGGATTTCCTGAGATCTTCATTGGTTATTACCCAAAGGACTCTTTCGTAACGTCACCTTGACATTAACCCCTAGAGTAGAGCCAACCTTGTGTATATAGTGAGCTATAGTACTTTACAAAATTAGGACAGGATGCTCTCCCATTTCTAGGATTTGTGATACCGCCTGTTTGAATAGTGAAGCCTTAGATCAATTCAAAGCTAGGAGAGGGTAACCCTAGCCCCTATAGTGGTGTTTGTTCTCTTTTCTGCTATGTGTTATGTGCAATGTATGGGGATTCTCAGATTCAGATGAATGATTCAAGTATTTCAATTACTGGGGTTTGAGTTCAATTTTTTAGTGTGATTTAGCAGTAATCAATTGAGCTGGCATGTTGCTGAAATTTGATTGGGGGTTCCGTTTTATTTTTGCAAGGTAGTTGGGCACCATAGCTTCAGAACAGTCAAATATCCCCCAAGTTCTATGGACTCGTGTTGGTAGACTTTGTAAGACTACATATTTGGTTCAAAGACAGCCAGTGTTAGTTTCTTTGCCACCGATCACACGAAATAGAAGAACAAAAGCCGCATCAACTGTTTAGAGTACCCTTTCTTCACCAGCTAGATCATCCCCACTTAGTTTATCGGCATCATTGATAGCTCAGGTTCTGGAAAATATAGTGGACATATGTTGTCGGCCCTTCAACAAAGTTTGGCACATTTTTCTTCATACCACTCCACCAATACTGTCATTTCAAATCGTGGTACATTTTACTCCCTCCTGGATGTACCACAAGGGCCGAGTAATGAAATTCCTTAAGTAGTCTTTCTCTAAGTGTCTCGCTACTTAGTACAAATACCCTGCCTTGGTATCTTAATTTTCCATCCGAGTAAATTGACCAGTTGGGCACTGTTTTCCTTGATCTTGATCGTGATCTTGAGCTTCCATAACTTCATTTACTAACTTAGGCATCACATTTTTGTGCACCAAGGTATGCCTTCCCATCTTGAATGTTCACTTGAAGTCCAAATTCATTAAGAATTTTAACCATATCCCATTCTTTTACCATCAATTTGGCTATCTTTTCCCTACTCTTGCGACTCAACGCATCTGCAACTACGTTAGCCTCATTGGGATGATATGAGAGAGTAAACTGATAGTTTTTGAGATACTCCATCCATTGTCTCTGCCTCAAGTTTAGGTTCTTCTGCGTAAACAGATACTTTAAACTCTTGTGATCTATGAAAATCTCAAACTATTTTCCATACAAGTAATGTCGCCATTGTTTTAGGTCAAAAACCACAACTACCAATCCAAGTCATGCGTTGGATAACTTTGCTTATGCGACTTTAATTGCTTGGAACCATAGGCTAACCCTTTCTTGGATTCATCACAATACACGGTGTACTCTACATCTTGTTTTAGAATGATTAATATTGGTGTGTTAGTTAATCCGAAGAGCATTACTATAACTCGTAGTGACCGTACCTAGTTCAAAACACAGTCTTCGGTATATCCTCGTCCTTGACTTGTAGTTGATGGTAACCTGACTTGAGATCAATTTTTTGAATAAAATTTTGAACATCTAAATTGATCAAAAAGTTCTTCAATTCTTGGAAGTGAATACTAGTGTCGAGAGGAGGTACTCTAAGAGTTCCACCATTCATGCCTTGCAGTACATCTAGAAGGTACAAAAATGTACTATGACCTTAGCCGCCAGTTCTAGTGAAAGGGAATGAAGAAGGATATAGCCACGTTTATGTCGAGATGCCTTACTTATCAACAAGTGAAGGCCGAGCATCAGAGACCAGCAGGGTTATTACAACCTTTGCCTATAGTCGAGTGCAAATGGGAGCATGTTATGATGGATTTTGTTGTGGGTCCTTTGAGGACCCAACGGGGTAACGATGCCATTTGGGTGGTAGTTGATCGGTTAACTAAGTCGGCGCACTTTGTACCTATGCACACAAGTGACTCGGTAGATTATCTTGCCGACCTTTATAATAGGGACATTGTTCGACGTCATGGAGTCCCTGTGACTATTGTTTCAGATAGAGATTCGTGTTTTATGGCTCGATTGTGGCAGAGCCTACAGAACGCCTTGGGCACAAAGTTGACTTAGTACTGCTTATCATCCTCCGACTGATGAGCAATCAGAGCGTACCATCCATATCCTTGACGATATGCTTCGGAGTTGTGTTCTTGACTTTAAGGGGTTGCGGGAGTGGCACCTTCCTTTAGTGGAGTTTGCCTATAACAATAGCTTCTAGGCAAGCATTGGCATGGCACCCTTTGAGGCCTTGTATGGTCGACTATGTAGATCTCTTGTATGTTGGGCCGAGGTGGGTGATATATCGATGATAGGTCCTGAGTTAGTTCAAGAAACGACGGAGAAGGTTGCGCTTATTCGTAGGTCACGGCTTAGAGTCATCAAAAGAGCTATGTTGACCATAGGAGGATACCGTTATTCTTTAAGGTAGAAGATCATGTTTTCTTGAAGATATCACCAAGTCTTGCGTGACAAGACAATTCCTTTAGTGAAGGTGTTGTGGAAACATCACAGGATTGAGGAAGCAACTTGGGAACATAAGGCGGAAGTCCGTGAGAAATATCCGGACCTATTTGTCGATGTTTGAACTTGTATTGAAAATCTTGTCATGTTAATGTAATATGAACATTGTATATGTTTGGAAATATGAATTGTATTTTCATTATCGAAAATTTTGTTATCCTTGTCATGGGAATGATTGATTGATGAATGGTCATGGTGACGAATTTGATCTACAGTTATGATTATAATTGGTTTAGACTTGGTTTTAATGTCAATTTAAAATTTTGGAGATGAAATTCCTTAAGGGGGAAAAGTTATAGCGATCCTGATTTGGACCCGACCCATTTATTACTTTTGAATCCGGGAAACCATATCCGTGACGGTTGTTCTTTCCTCTTTATATTTGGTTTTGGCTTCATGGGGTCGACACCATCCTTGTTGGTGTCGACACTACCTTCTTTTCTTTGTCTTGTTCTGCTCCAAGGGTCAACACTAGCCCTGGAAGGGTCGTCACCTTCGTCTTGTTGCGTTCCTGGATAGTTATTGAAATTTAGGATCGACACTAGCCTTTGTTGGTGTTAACACTTGCCTTTTGTTGTTGGCTTTTGGGGTCAACACCAGTCTGGGAGGTGTCGACCCTTATCTTCTACTGAAACAGGAGTTTGCTACTAAAATTTGGTGTCGACACCTCTGGTCCGAGGGTCGACACCCTGTTTGCTGCCAACATTGATGTTTTGCCATCTCTTCTTGAAGGTCGACACCTCTAGTCCTAGGGTCAACCCCTGTGTTCTTTTTCCTAGATTTCAGTCTGGTTTTTTGGGCCCTACTTTTTAGGGGGTTTTTGACTTATTCTTTTGGGTTGACTTTAGGACTTTATTTCACTTTAGTCTAGTACTATAAATAGGGTCCTTAGTTACCTTTTTCTTTACTCTATCTTCTCTCTCCTCTAAAATCGTGAATCACTCACTCACTCACTCTCTCTCTAAAACTCACTTTTTTGCAAAGATGTTCAAATCTACTCACGTAGAAGCATCTCCATACCTTGCTCCTTTGAGATTAAGTGTAGAGCTTGTCGAGGGCTTTATTTTGATCGGAACAAATCATTGTTTCGTCTTCGTCGACTTTTGGATTTTTCTTCCTTCTTCCTCTTCTAAGCTTGAGTTACGAATTCTTCGCACCTTGTTATGAGTTTCAACTTAGTTATAAGTTAAAACAATATTGTGATTTCAGGATTTGAACAAAATTCTAGGGTTTTGATTTTGAAATCAAAATGTGGGTTTTTTTAAATGGAATGATGGGAAAGGTTGTGGGGATGAGATGATGATTGTTATGTGTGGAAAATAGTGGACTTCTTCGCTCAGAAGTGATTTTGGAAAGAAAATGAGATTTTGCTCCAAAACTATGCGTTTTGGCTAGTGTTGGAAAACGTTGAAAGATGATGTTGGTTTTTTGTAAAATTTTGGCACAAAAATATTGATATTAATGGGAATCGTGGAGTTGGATATGTACTATCACTCAAATTTTGAAATTTAAAAAGTCCATCTTATGGAATTTATCTATTTGTTTAGAGATATCTGTTTGGGCTATCGGTGAAGGATAGTTATGATTGTTGTAAACATTGCATGAGAACTAAAAGAATTGAAACCATTTTCTCATCCATTTGCATAAGCATTGTTGCATATTATCACATTGATAATGTATATTGTTTTGAGAAAAAGGTAAATACTTGGTAAATCTGAGTAGCGGTGTGGTTACAAATATTAAGTTGGCTTGTGTGTCCTTGGTGAAAGACTAGAAAACCATGCAAATATGTGTCGAGTCTTCCGGTTAATACCAGTAAAAATGACAAAGAGTTGTCCTTGTATAGCCTGCTAGTAGAGATGTACTTAGAGATTCACAGTGTTGTATACACAATATTGTTTATAGTGAAAAGAAAAAGGATGTTATGAATTGTTTTGTAACATGACATTGCAAGGTTTTAAAAGAAGTGTAAAACGTTTTGGCACGAGTATGGCATATGCATTCATCCTATAACTTTGTTGAGATTCATATATTGTGCTGAATCGTTTCTTCTAGGCTTTGGCTCACCCTATGTGGGAAAAATATTTCAGGTACTGATGATATGGCTCCGCCAAGACAATAGCTTGGGACGACTTGAAGCAAGAGCTTCATTTTGTTCATTTGTATATTTATTTTTGTACAAGCCTAGGGCTTTATTTGTATTGAGTTTAAACTCACTTTTGTTGTAACCAAGCATTGTCTTGAGAAGCTGTAAACCTATAGAACATTTCTTAATTGCTTAACTTATTTTCGTATATTTAACAATGTAACACATGCTATAGATTCAAGGTTAGGGCTTATAAATGTATAACTGCATGTGCTATCCTTTGTAATATGAGATCATATGGAATGGAAGACACCGTATAATCAGAATGATGTGTTTAATTATGAGTGTTCATGGATGGTTTATTGTAATTATTTCGGGGCGTTACAGAAAACGTAGACACTATTACAACACATCTGAAAATATGATTTTAAATCTCTATAATAACATGTATTTGAAAAAGGAAATAGAAGGAGAGATGGTGATATGACTTACTTGTTTGCTAGATTGCTATGGCTTGGTTAAAGTCTTCTCTTTGTTTCTTTCTCCCTTCAAGGTTACTATTCGCTCTTCTTCTCTCTACCTCAACCGTATGTAGTGTGGGTGCGTGTTTGAGTATGCAAATACTAAGGGGGTGGTGATGTATTTATAGGAAATTTGGTGTGAAAAGTCCAAAATGCCCTCGGTTCCAAAGGAATTGAATAGTCTTTGGATTTAGTTGGAATGTAATGGAATGAGGGGTGATTAGGGTCCTAATTGTGTACTTTAACAAGTTCTAGTTAGGGTTATCTTGAATTAGAACTAAGCTAGTAACAAGCACAAGAAAAGTTCCCTAGATTTTAGGGTCCCAGTCAAAAGTCTTCCCTAAATTCATGAAATTTGTTTCAAAAAGGACACTATAATGTTTATTTATAGGGTGGCCGGCCATGTAGTATAGATTTGAGGGACTTTTTCTCATTTATTTGTGTACAAACTCTTATATATATATATATATGTGTGTGTGTATATATTGTAGATATTTTGAAAAAATATTATAATATTAGGGGTGTACTTTTATATGTATAAAGAATGATTTGGGCTCAAAATGTAATTAAAATAAAATGTGTGGGGTTGGAATTAATTAGAATATCTATTTCATAATTAAAATAATGTTAGGAAAAATAATTTGGTCCGAATAATCTTGCTTTGAATTAAAAGACACATAACCAAATGAAAATGATAAAAATCGAAAATTAAGATTTTAAGCTACTAATCTAAAATTTGAGAGTTAAATAATTAATACTAGAGTGTTAGAAATGATTTCAATGTTACCGCGATCCATTAGAGTTTGTATGGGTTCATCCGTGATATATTTTCAGTTCTAGGGTTAATTTATTGAATAAACGGGGATCTAAGGGGTTTTATTGTAATAATTCAAAAGTCAGGGTCTTACTAAGATTTACAAAATTTAGGAATCTCACATTATATCGTTGAAAAAATGATGACGTCATCTTTTTTTACATAAAAGTATATATTTTACATTATTTATTTTTGTATTTTTACATAATCGGTATTAATGTTGGTTCATTAACTATACTAAAACGAAATCAATATAATTATCTTAAAATTGTGATATTCACCAAAAAAAAAAAATGTTAAAGTTATGGGAGTTAATATTATTTTTAAACTTAAGGAAAAATGTGCAAGTGATTCTTAAATCTACATTTTACAACTTATTTCTGAGTAAAATTTGAAAATAATTATGTTATGAGTCATTACAAATTTCAAAAGAGAATAATGGATTGGACTATAAGCAAAACCTATGGAGATGATTGATTGGTCACACTATTTGATAGATAGAACCTCTAAGCATGACATGCGTTACAACTCCCGTCGTTGTTTGCCGCATAGCCTACGAAAGGGAGCTTCTATCTACACACACCAAATCCCCTCTATACACGCACTTAATGATATTTATTTTTATTACAATTTTATCCCTAAGTGAAATTACTATTTTAGACATCATACCCAATTCAAAACATCTCAATGCACATCCATCCAAACTTCACATATGTTGAAGCTCCAAGTTTGTAGCTTCTTCCATTGAAGCTGTTGAATTCTTCCTCATTTATCATACATTAAGCTAAAAGGGAAAGCATCAACCTTCCTCATTCGTAGTTTCTTCCTCATTCATCATTGTTATGGAGGATTTGTTTTATGAAAATCAGCAAATAAATGTTTATGAGAAACATAGCGAAGGAAATGTGAGTTTCTCTTGTTTTTTTTTCCAGCGTCGTTCGGATAACCAGAGTTGAATTATATTATTTTGTTCGGAAATCTACTACCGAAATAAGTATTTAATTTCAGAAGTTGTTGTCCGAAATAAGTTAACTTTTACAACATTCACCTTCCAAAATTTTAAAATTAATTTGGACAACTACTTTAGAAAATTAGCATTTTGTTCAACATTGTACTTCCGAATGAAGTAAAAAAAATTTTCCCATTTTATATGCCAAATTTGCAAACTGCATACCAAATTTACAGTTTCGAATTGTAAATTAATCTTTATAATGCCATTAAAAATTTGTAATGTTATACAAAACATGTAGGAATATGTGTCTACTCAAGGAAGTCAGGTTTGCACAGATTTTGTGTTAGATTACACAACTCAATTCACAACTGAACAGGTTCACTCTACGAAATTATAATGATTATGTTTCGAATTGCTCAACAAATGTAAATGTTTGATAATATTTATTTGACTTTGTAGGTATTCAAAACTAAGGATGAATTGCTCAACTGGGTACATGAAGTTGGAAAGAGAAATGGTTTCGTCATTGTAATCAAAACTTCACACTATGGTGGAGGGAAAAAAAGACCCAGGATATATCTTGCTTGTGAGAGGAGTGGCCAATATAGAGTAACAAAGAAGTTAAAACATGATGGCAACAATGCATCAAGAATAACTGGTACGAAGAAGTGTGGTTGTCCTTTTGATATGAGGGCTCACAGGATTACCACACATGATGAATGAATATTGACCGTAGTATGCAGATTGCATAACCATCCATTTGCGGAGCACCTTGAGGGACATTCATATGTGGGGAGGCTATCAAAGGATGAGAAAGCATTGTTAATAGATATGTCAGAGAGCATGGTTCGGCCAAAAGAAATCCTAGTAACCTTAAAATAGCGAGATGCCCTCAATATAAGCACACTTAAACCATTTACAATGTACGCCATCGAAATAGGGTGGTACAGAGAGCTGGAAGATCACAGATGCAACACTTATTGGGTGAATTGGCCAAGTATAATTACATTGAGCGCCATCGACGTGAAGAGTCCACGATGACTGTGACAGACTTGTTTTGGGCACATCCTACCAGTTTGGACTTATTTCGGTCTTTCCCACGTATATTAATTATGGATTGCACATATAAAACCAACAGATATCGGCTTCCTCTTCTTGAAATTGTGGGAGTGACATCAACTGAAATGACATTCTCTATAGCTTTTGCATACTTACAGTACGATAGGGTTGATAACTATGCGTGGGTGTTAGCTACATTACGTGATGTCATGGATGGGTTTGTTGTGCCAACAGTTATTGTTACTGACAGAGAGCTAGCCTTGATGAATGCCATACATAAGATATTCCCGAGTGGCAGACATTTATTATGTCGTTGGCATATCAGTAAGAATGTACTGACCAAATGCAAGAAAATGTTTGAGACACAGCAAAAATGGGAGAAGTTCAACCATGAGTGGAACTCTTTAGTGTATTCATCTTCTGAAATTCAATATGATGAGCGTCTTAAATCATTACTTAAGGAATTCAGTAGTTATCCTGATGTGGCAATGTTATAACGAACCGGTAAGATTACTTTTGTTCAATATGTTATTAATAAGTGCCATGTACTTGATTTTAATTTGACTTACATTAAATTGAACATGGCTGAGAGTGCACATGCAAAACTTAAAAGACAATTGGGTTCATGTCAAGTCTCATTTCAGGCATCATTTGAGAAAATACACAGTCTGCTTGAGTTACAACACACTGATATCAAGGCTTCATTTGAGAAAAGTCTAACTGTTGTGCAACATCAATTTAAACCTTCTCAGTTTATGGAGCTACGGGGTAATGTGTCTATCTCTGCAGTAGAGTATTTGCTTGTAGAGAGTAAGAGAGCCAATTCCATTGGTATTGATGTTGAAGCTTGTGGATGCGTCCTTCGCCACACTCATGGTTTACCTTGTATCCATGAGATTGCTGACTACATCGGACAAGATCGTCCTATACCACTTGCTACCATACACTCACAGTGGAGGCAACTTCATATCTCCATATGCAAGAAACGAGGAAACGGAGGTGAGTTGTCATGCAGAAGTAGAGTTGTTTGTGAACAAGTTTAATGAAAGTGATAGAACCATGCGGTTGGAGCTTTTGAAGAAGTTGAAAAAGATTGTATATCGGGGAAGCACTTTTCTTGTTGAGCCGGAGGTGAAGCCCAAAACACGTCCTTGGGATCATAAGAAGATCAATGTTTCTACCCGTCGTGACCTGTGTGCATTTGAGTTCATGCAATCTGGACATGATTCCTTCTCACTTAGACACTCAAATCACTACATTAGCTTCTACTCTGGAAACCAATAAGAAGCGACCTGTTAAAGGAAAGAAGAAGGTGAATGTGAAAGGGAAGGTATACATTACTAGAGCAGTGAAACCTGGTGCATATGTTGATGCTTTCCCTTCTGGGTTGAAACCATACATTAAGTTTGTCAAGGATGTAGCTGCAGATGGGAATTGTGGTTTCAGGGCTATAACTGCTTCAATTGGTCATACAGAAAATGATTGGGCTCAGGTTAGGCGTGATCTGTTAGGTGAGCTGCACGCACACAAAGAGGAATACATTGCACTTTATGGGTCCTACGAAAGGTTTGAAGAATTGACAAGCATATTGTCATACTTCGAAGACAATCCTAGATACTCACATTGGATGACTATGCCAGACATGGGGCATCTTGTTGCATCGTGCTACAATCTTGTGTTATACCACTTGTCATTACAGCAATGTCTCACCTTTTTACCTCTTAGAACAGTGCCAGTACCTCAACTTGATAGACGTGAGATTGCCATTGGGTTTGTCAACGAAAATCATTTCGTCCAGGTATAACAGAAACTTATCAATTTGTGCATGTACAAGAAGTTATGAGGTATGACCATTAACTCAATTGACATTTGGTGCAGGTTTTGTTGCAGCCAGGCCATCTAGTTCCTCCTATAGCCACTAATTGGCGAAAATACCGTCACCCTTGCGCTGTCGACTGGGATGATACATATGTGCGCCGAATTCAACATTTCAAGGACATTATTCATGATACTGTAGCTATTTGAGAGACATTTGATGTTGTTGATGTCACATGACATATGTATGCATTTGACAATGTTAGAAATATGGAAGAAATTAATAGATGTGTTTTTGATGTTGATGTGTTTTGTGGCATGGATTGAATGTTATCGACCATTGTTACCATTCCATTGTAATAAGAAAATACCATTTACAAAATCAACGACCATTGTTACCATTCCATTCTAATAATAAAATGTCATTTTCAATGGTATCAACCATTGTTGCCATTTCATTCTAATAAGAAAATATTGACCACTGTTACCATTACAACAATATCATCTTACAAAAAACACCACAAAAAATTCATCAACTAACAAATAACATGTCACGAATCAGCTGTATGCCTACGCCTAGGCCTATGACTGTATGTCAATGTCGGAGATGAAAAGCGACCTCCAGTATAACTGGGTCCAGCAGAACTAGGTCCAGCTTCGTCAATGTGCTGACCTTCAAGGACATGCGTCATAGTCTCGATAGCCTAGTAAAGTTGATGAGGATATCGAATCCCCTCCTCATAACCAGCCTCAATAATAGGATGTGAAATCTGCTGTGCATGTGCAATATGTTGCATTTGAAAAGAATATCACATTTTAGGTTTTTATATCAGAAAATAAAAAGTAAGTTACAAATGCATAAGAGAGGATAATATATTACATCGGCATGTTGGCTGAAATCCTGATGGTCATGTAAAGTGTTTTTGAATTAAAGTATATGAAGGGTAAGATAAATGAAAAGTGTTAAAATTATCTGAGGACGAGTAAACTTACATCAGTCGCTACCAAACTGTCAAGCTCTGCTCGAAAAGATTTCAAATGATCAATGGAGGAACCCACCTCTCTCCTAGATGCCCAATGGTACACGTGTGGCATGTTTTCATTATAGTCCATGTTCTGGTGAGGTCGGAATGCTCGGAAGTGTTCATAAATCCACGCCTCCAAAAGAGTCATATAACCACCCACCTGTTTAACACCGGACCGGCTAGCATACCCCAACTGTCTATATAAAAACGCTAATGCAGCAGGACCTCAGGCGTAAGTATGAATGGATCCCAAATCCATCAATAAGCCAAGGTAAACAACAGGAACCCTGCCGCCACTCTTGTCATTGAAGAGCGTACATCCCAACAGAAACAACAAATAAGCTCTAGCAGCGCACTGTATAGCCTCCTCTGGATCTGAATCTGTGACACCAGCAAACTGACTTCGCAACCACTCAAGCCTGACTGAATTCCCACCAGAAGTAGAAACCTCTTCATGTGCTACACATTCAGTAATCCCTAAGCCATAAACCAGTAGTGTAACTCCATGATGATCTGTCACATCTGGTACGCTGACTGATTTGCCTACAATGGGAAGGCCAAGAATAGTGCCAACATCATCCAGGGTCAAGGTCATCTCACCAACTGTCATGTGAAATGTGTTCGTCTCAGGTTGTCATCTCTTAACAAAACTGGAGATTAGAAGCTTGTCGATGAACCGATAAGTGCAACGAGCTAACTGTGATAGCCTAGACTGCTCAATAATGGCTTTGAATCTGGTGTTATTGTCTACTGACCACCATGGCCATGCAAGGATCTTCGAAGAGTGATTATGACACTTTAGGGGCCCTTGTTCCTATAACACAAATAATATCTCATTAGAAACTACCATACAACACACACAGAAAACAAAAATTTCATATACAAATGAATTTCACTACTACAAGGTGCAAGCTAGTTAGTTCGTAGAAAAATGGGTTAGAGTGAGAACCTCCTCCTTCTCTCTAGAAACCTTTGTTTCTAGGGTTTCTGCATTCAATATTTCATTGAGCGGCGCTAATCTTAATGGTAGTTAATAACCCAAATATAGTGATGACCATTAAAGATGTGAGAGAAACCAATGTTGTAACCAAGGTTAGTAGTGTGGAAGTCAAAAATACCCAAATCGTTGAGTCACGATTAGGGTTAAATAATCAAGTTTGCACAAATCTGAGTGTGTTAACGATGAGCGATTCTGGGAACATTGGTCAAAGCTCGAACCCTAACCCTTCAAAGGGTAATACCGCGGATGGCTTATCAGAATCAAACAACCAATCTTTGGATCTTCAAAGGATAGCAGATCATCTTCAACGGCTTAGAGACCTGGAGTCGATTGGTATAGTCCCCAAATCATCGATCGAGTCCCATCTAAACCCTAGGTAGGCTGTAGAGATGGAGAAAGAAGATTTGTCTTTCAAAAATATCCCAAATAGCTTGGAGGTCGCGAGAATAAGGGCCGATGGGAAGAAGCGTGATGCACTTACCCTTCTTTTCGACCCTACAATTAATCCAGATGATCAGGATCCTAATAGTGATCCTGAAACCCTTGATGAGAACGATAGCATTGAATCTCATAGTTGAGGGGGGGGGAAGCAGTTACAGAGGCAGCCGAGGGGGTAGGGGGCAAGGTGGAGGTAGAGGTCAAAATAGGGTTTCTGAAGCTAAGAAATCGTGGGCCGAGGTTGCTGCAACTGCGAATCGTCCGTGCTTACCTTTAAGGTATGTTCCTCCTTCAGTTAATGATGAGTTTGTCAGTGTTAACCTTCCTCCTAGACTAGATCCATTGGAAAAATGGGATTCTTGCTTAGTGGGGTACTTCATTGACAAGGGCGTTGCTTTTAACTATATGAGGAATAGTGCTTTCAGTATGTGCAAAAATAAAGGGCTATAGGAAGTGCTTGCCAATGGGGAGGGTTTCATTTTTTTCATCTTTGAAAGCCCTAGCTACTGTAGTGAAGTCCTTGAGGAAGGGAATATTGGGATACTGATGGATTGAGTAGGATAGCGAGTGCGGTTGGAGTTCCTTTATTCACGGACCATCTGACAGATAAGAGGACTAGAGTGGCATTTGCTAGGATTTGTGTGGAAGTGGATGCTAATGCCAAACAACCACCTTCTTTCCCTGTCTACTGTGGGGAAAGACAGGTGATTGTTAAGGTTGAATATCAGGGGCTCCCGGCTAAATGCGAACATTGTTTGGTCTTTGGGCACGACACAACAAAGTGTGTTGCTACACAAGTAGCAAAGTTAGTTAACCTTCAAAAAGAAACTGAGAATAATCCAGATCTTGGATGGAGCACAGTCAAGGCAAAGGATAAGAGGAAAATGGGTGATCCAGAGCCTATCGAGGAAGAGATGGTTGAGAATCTAGCTACAAATAATTCAGATGTGGAAGTTTAGACTCAAGCTCCAGAGATCAATAGCCAGGTTCCATCAGAGACTATCAATGCCATGGTTACTGACACAATTCTGGGCAATTAGAGTGTTAATATTGCAGATGCCGTTAACTCTGATACTGCTATGCCTCACTGCATAGATGGCCTAGTAGAGATACAAAAGGAGCTGTTAGACATTGCTATGATAGCTCTTCCTGGGGACTCCGAAATTTTGGAAAAAGTGGAGAATCTGGTCACCACTGAGGACAGCTTACAAGCTACACCTGACAACTGTTCTACAAGTTCTACCACCAAAAAATCCTCTGGCAAGGGTAAGAGCCAGAGGAAGAAAAAGAGGTAACTCCTGTTCCTTGGGTTGAGAATTTAGTTTTTGTTTCCCATGTCTTTTAAAATTGCTTCTTGGAATATTAGAGGGTTCAATGACCCCTCTAGGCAAAAAGAATTGAGGAAATTTTTGATTAAGGAAGAAATTAAGGTTATGGGTATTTTGGAGACCAAAATAAAAGCTATTAATGAAAATAAAATTTTCTCATCTTGTATGAGCAAATGGTCTTTTTTGACTAATTCTCAACCAAATAAAACTGGTAGGATTTGTGTGTATTAGGATCCTGATTTTTGTAATGTCACAATGCTTAACTTTTCTGATCAGTATATTCTTTGTGAAATTACTGATTTATCTCAGGCCAAGGTTTTCATTTTGTTTATGCTGAGAATAGCCCTATTTTGAGGAAAGATTTTTTTGATAATATGCTGAGGCTATCTCTCTTTAACTCTGCCACCCCTTTATCTTTTCTAGGGGATTTTAATGCTATTAGGTATAGTTTTGAAAATTTTGGGGACTCTCTTCAGTGGAATTGTGAGAAAGAGGTTTTCAACTCTTACATTCTAAATGCTAAGCTTGTTGATTTATCCTATGGGGGGTGCCAATTTACTTGGGCTAACAAAAGGACTAGGGGTGACTACATAGCCACTAAAATTGTTAGAGTTTTGGTCAATGAGTCATGGGTTGATCAATTCCCTACGTCTAGTGCTATATTTCTCCCCTCTAGTATATCTGACCACTCTCCAGTTGTTGTTACTGTTTTTGGCAAGGCCCCCTCTTTCAAAAAACCGTTTAAATATTTTGACTTTTGGGCCAAACATGAGGAGTTCCTTCCTTTAGTTTTGCAGGACTGGAACTAATACATTATTGGTGTTCCCATGTTCAGAGTTTGCCAGAAACTCTGTAGTCTGAAACCTATCCTTAAATCCTTGAACAAGAAGGATTTTAGTGATATTTCTACTAGAGTCCTGGCTACTAAAGCTGAGTTGGATTCCATTCAATGGAATGTAGATAAGGATCCTAGTAATAGCTCTTTTCAAATCCTTGAAAGGAGTCTTCTTAAAAAGTATGTGGATCTTAGTGCTGCCGAGGAGAGCCTGGCCCATTAGAAATCTAGGGTCCAGTGGCTTGGCTTGGGAGACAAGAATAGCATATTTTTCTTTAGATCTGTTAAGAGTAACACAAATAGAGGTAAAATTCTTAATGTTGAGCTTGAGGGTGGTAGGTTTCGTCTAAACCTGAGGATGTTCATAATGCATTTATAGATTATTTTTCTAAGCTTTTTGGCACTCCTCCTCAAGATCAGTATAGGGGCTCTAGTAGAGTTCAAAATCTTATCCATTCTAGAGTCACTACTGATCAAGCTATTAAAATGGCTAGCCCTGTTTCTGACAAGGAGATTAAGGATGTTTTCTGGTCATTAAAAGCTAATAAGGCCCCGGGCCCTGACGGGTTTCAGCGGGTTTCTTTAAAAGTGCTTGGAGTGTTGTTGGTAAAGATGTGACCCAGGCTATAAGAGCTTTTTTTGAATCTGGAAAGCTCATTTCTGAAATCAATAATACTACCATTGCTCTCATTCCTAAAATTCCTAACTTGGTGAAAGTTGGGGATTACAGACCTATCTCCAGCTGTAATACAATCTATAAGTGCATTGCTAAGATTATTGCTAATAGAATTAAAGCTGTCCTCCCTGATCTTATTGATCCTGTTCAATTTGCTTTTGTTCATGTGAGGAGAATCTTTGATAATTTTTTCCTGTCTCAAGAGATCATGAGAGGTTATCATAAGGAATCTCCTGTTCCTAAGTGTGCTATGAAAGTGGATATTATGAAAGCTTATGACACTGTTAGATGAGAGTTCATCATTGATATTCTTACTGCTATGGGGTTTCCCCAAGTTATGATCTCATGGATTAAAGCTTGTATGACTAGTCCCTCATTTTCTATCTATATTAATGGTAGCCTTCACGGCTACTTTAAAGGGGCTAGAGGTCTTAGGCAAGGAGATCCTATGTATCCTTATCTATTTGTTTTGGCTATGGAGGGCCTTTCTAGGATCTTGGATGAAAAATCTAAGCATCCTCTCTTCAGATTTCACTGGAGATGTGAAAAAACTAGAATTGTTAATCTTTGCTTTGCTGATGATCTTATGATCTCAGTAAAGACGATGTTAACACTGTTCGGTTGATTATGGAAGGTTTGGATGAGTTCAGCTCACTATCTGGCCTCACTCCTAATCCTAGCAAGAGCAATATCTATTTCTCTGGGTGTAATAAGGTGTTGAGAGAGGGTATCCTTCAAATTGCCACTTTTACTGAGGGGACACTTCCTGTCAAATACCTTGGAGTGCCCCTTATCACTACCAAGTTGAAAGCCTTGGATTGTAATCAACTTGTTGACAAAATCACCAAGAGGATTGGTAGTTGGACCAACAAATTTCTCTCCTATGCTGGTAGGGCACAAATTATCCAGACCATCTTGTTCTCCATGCAAGTGTATTGGTCTTCCTTGTTTATTCTGCCTAAGAAAGTTATTAAGGAGATTGAGTATCTTTTTAGAGCCTTTCTTTGGTCTGGCACGGATCTTAGGAAGCATAGTGCGAAGATTGCTTGGGATATAGTTTGCACTCATAAGAAAGAGGGTGGTCTTGGCTTTAAATCTATAGAGATTTGGAATAAGGCTGCCATTGCCAAACATGTTTGGTTCCTCTTTTCAGGAGGAGAAAAATCTATGTGGTGCCAATGGGTCAAATCCTATCTCATCAAGGGGAGGTGTTTTTGGAAGATCAAAATACCTAATGACCCTTCGTGGGTCTGGAGGAAAATCCTCTCGCTTAGGCCTATTATCTACCCTCTTATTAGACATAGGATTGGTGATGATCAGGATACATTTTTGTGGTATGACAACTAGCATCATCTGGGCCCTCTTTGGGATAGGTATGGTGACAGAATCATGTATGACTCTGGTTTAAATGGGAATTCCAAAGTTAGTCAAATTATTGTAGGGGGTTCCTGGAAATGGCCTTTTCCTAACTCTTGGGATCTTAGGGAATTAACCTTCCAAACCCCTAACAGTAGTTTTCCTAAACCTTTGGAGTTAGATAAAGCTATCTGGTCCTTAAACCCAGATGATGAATTCATTATCAAATCTTCTTGGGAGTTGTGGAGAAATAAGCAGGATACTGTTCCTTGGTACAATTTGGTTGGGGCCATTCTAGTATTCCCAAAGTCAGTTTTGTGGTTTGGATGGCTATCTATGGTAGGTTGAATACAAGTGATAGACTCCAACTGTTTGGTATATCTTGTAGACCAACTTGTCCATTCTGCCTTGATCATGATGAAAGTCATTCACATCTTTTCTTTGACTGCACTTTCACATACAGAATTTGGCTTGTAATGCAAGGTAAATGCAATGTTCAATGGAATAATGTGCCTTGGCTTGAAATTGTTACGATTGTCCATAGTGAGAGTAAAGGGATGTCTTTGAAATCTATCATTACTAGACTCTCATTTCTCTACACTGTGTACTATGTTTGGATTGAAAGGAATAACATAATTTTTAATAAAGAATGCAAGCCGGTTGAGGTTACTATTACCTCTATTGTGCTGATGGTGAGGAGTAGAATGTTGTCTATTAGCAATATTCCTATGGCAGCAGGTGATAATTAGTTCCTGATGCATTGGAATCTTCCTACTTCCATCCTGAAGCCCCATGTTTGCAGTGGTGGGAGGGCTGCTGAGTGATGTGAGTTCAGTATAGGGAGAGTCGAGTGATTGTGAACATGATATTGAGTGTTAATCTAATTATCTGTTACATGTGTAGGTGTATTCTTATGGAGCTTGATTTTATATGTGGGTTGAGTGTGGTGAGACAAATAGTTATTATTTCCTCAAACTTCTGTAGGTTGAGTGAAACTAGTCTCTATATGTTTTATAAGCTTACCATTATATATATTGCATCTCTTTATGTGCAGGTTAAGGAAGCTTTTTCCGAGTGTGGTGAGGTCTTATATTAGGTGTATTCTTATGGAGCTTGATTTTATATGTGGGTTGAGTGTGGTGAGACAAATAGTTATTATTTCCTCAAACTTCTATGGGTTGAGTGAAACTAGTCTCTATATGTTTTATAAGCTTACCATTATATATATTGCATCTCTTTATGTGCAGGTTAAGAAGCTTTTTCCGAGTGTGGTGAGGTCTTATATTATGGGTTGAGTGATGTGAGCCCACATTATGTGAATTTAGCAAACATTGTCTTGGGTCTTCTTTATCTCACTGATAATGTTTTCTATATATCTCTGCTGTCCTGGTAGGTCATTCTACATTGTCTAGGACAAACAATCCATCGCTGCTCAACTAAGGCCTGCTATCTCAAGCTGCAGTTGTAGTCTTCGAAGTTGGCTAGAGTGAGGAATGGGTCTATGGGAGTGGCTGCTGCATGCGCCATCCGAAAAACTCAAATTGTTCATAAGCTATTTGTTATTTTCTTTTTGTTTTATACCTACTATAGCTACATTCGTATTTTGCCTACTCTAGTGGGATGTATTAGAGACGTTTTGTTACTCGTTACTAAGCTGCTGGATGCATGCATTAGTTGCTGGTTTCTTCTCCAGCGCCTTTTGGGATTCCTATTACATCCCGTGGGGAGTTTGTTTCAAGGCTATGCTGGTTCAGGGTTGTGTGATACCTGAATGGGATATTTTGATTGCTACTGTTTTGATGATGTGGATGACTGGATCTTAGCTGTTATTTGCTTCTTTATTGGTTTTTGTTAGTTTCTTCGCTTTTGTTTAATTGTTATTTCTCTTAGATATAGTGCTTGAACATTTTGCGTCTGGTTTTTATTTATGTTTGCTTTTCTTGGTTTTGCTTTCTCTTGTATAGTGCGTGTAGGGCCTAGGGCATACCTCTTGTAAATTTTGTTCATTCTTATGTTTTATTTTATGACTTATTCACCCAAAAAAAAAATTTCACTTATATTCAGGAATGTTTACCTCCCCGTGCCAAACAGCTGCAGCGACATGACTATTGAAACTCCGCAATATTGATGGATCAGTCGGTCCACCTAGAAAAGCATGAGTAAGGTCCTCTTCCTGGACAGTAGGAGAATCGGGTAAAGAGGCATCTTCCATAGCAATGTCAGGCATATCATAACCTTGAACTCGTCTTTGGCTTCGGCTCCGACTTTGACTGGCACTAGGGATATCATATTCTACCGAAACTGGATCACGACCTTGACCACGACCTTCACCTCGTCCTCGGCCATGACCTCGTTCCCGTTCATGGTCAACATCTAATTCACGACGTCGTCTATTTGAAGCAGTAGGTAGGACACGTTGTTGACATTCAAAATCCATATTATCTGCAAAAAAGAATATGTTTAATGATTATACAATTGAAACAAGAATATACAAAAGAATGGGGGGAAAAAAACTGTTCGGAAGTTGTAATAACCCTCACCACTGTTTACTGATAAGCCATTGATTACTGTTAAACTGAGGCTAAATATGTTAATTGACTGACTGACTGAAAACTGAAGCCAAATTGATTGAGTATATTAGTTAAATTGCAACTCTATCTGTTTGACTGTTTAATTATCTGTTCATGTTTTATGCTTTAAACTGCAAATTGAAGGCCTTATCGGCGGCCGAATCCGAAATTGATTGATGATTTATGATCATTAGAATTTATGTGATTTTATGGTGTATTTATCCGAAATGTGAATTGGTATGCTTAAATTAGATTAAACGTTGATAAATTGCACCAATTGACTTAATTCACCAAAATGCCCACTAGTAGCCCACTATCTAAACACATTTGAGCCTTCTTCAAACATACTTCTTCAGCCATTTTGAGTCCCATAGCCGACTAGAGTGAGGGAGTGTGAGGAATTGAGTTCAACTTGGAGAATTGGCTAGAGAACTTGAAGAAATTGTTAAGGATTTGTGCAATTGAGTTTCTATACTTGAATACAAGACTTAAGGTAGAAATTCATCTTCTCATTCTTGTGTTTAAATTGATTCTTGCATGGTTTAGAGCAAAGTTGAAGACTAGAGCCAATTTGTGGCTCAAATTGTTGTGTTGAAGCTTAATTGTTGCATGCATGTATATATATATTGAAGTTATGAGATTGTAGTTCATAATTCCTCACATGCATGTCTATGTTTTGAGAGTAAACCATGATTTCATCTTGATTTTGTAAGAATTGACTCATTAGAGCAAGTATTGGAAGCTTTGAATTAGTTAAATTCAGGCATGTTTGCATGTTCTTCATATTCATGAAATTTAGTTTCAATTTGGGCTCAATTAATCTTCCTTTGGGGCTTTGATTTTACATTTGAGCTTTGAATCATGTTAAACTTTGAGTTTTGGAATGTTTTCTAGAAAATTGGCCCAAATAGTATGGTTTTGATGCATCTAATGTTGAATTTGAGCTTGAGGTTCAAATCTGGGAATTCCAGATTTTGAACTCACGCTCGAGCGGGGTGACTGGCGCTCGAGCGTGGAAATCGTGCTCCCAGCATTTTGTTCTGTTTTTGAGTCAGCTCGAACGGAGTAATTAACGCTCGAGCGGGACCTTATGTCTTACGCTCGAGCGGGTGTCGAGCGCCCAATCGAGCGTGAATTTCACCTATTCAGCACTTTTGACTGTTTTGCAGAACGCTCGAGTGGGTAAGTCTACGCTCGAGTGGAAACCTTTGTCTGCATGTTTGCTCGAGCGGAGTAACCTATGCTCGAGCGTGACCTCTGTTTTCTGAAAATGCTTTTAAAGGGCATCCTTGCATCCTCATTTCATCATAGGCATTCCTAGGCCTAGTTTAAGGCATCTTAATGAGGATATAGATATAGAACCACACCGAGTCTAAGTAGGGACTAAGTCTTTGTTTCCCGAATGTGAACTTAGTGTGTGTTCATCCTGTAAACTGTGTACGGTTGGCATCCGAGGATGCGCTCTAGCTTAACTGTAGCCCTGAACTCTGTGAGTAACAACTGTGTAAAGATATGTTCAAAGATGAATATTTTCTGACTGTTGTGTGTATATGTTATGTGCTGGTGAGTTATAGATGAATTGTTCATTTGTTTGTGCTAAGAGTTCACTTTAGAGAGAGCGAGAGAGACCAACTCTAGAGAGAATAAGTTCCAAAATTGTGAAGAGAAGAAGAATTGTAGGAGAAGCTGAAGATTTGGCTACAACTCTTAAAGCTAAAGACTCTAGGTAAGATTTTAGTCCTTAATTCTTGTAGAGGAATCATCTAAAGGTTGAATTTATGAAGTAATTGGGTTTAATTACATGAAATTTGTTAAGAAATGTCAAAAAGATGATGAATAGTAAACTAAGTTCATATCCATGGTTGTATGTCTCGTGTTTCATCATTTTTTTAACTTGGTTTTGAAGTTCCTACATACATAAGAGCATATATCTTGCACGTTTTCAGAAAAATTCATGGCTCACATGTTTAATTTCATGTTTCGAAAATCAAGAAGAAATAGAATCCAATTGTAAGAAATTTTGCATATAATGAAAAGAAAAGAAAAGAATTAAGGTCAAGAACTAAGAAACTAATTTAGAAAATTTATCGATTGAGTTTAATTTGTGTTATTTTTCATGAATTTGGACTTCATCTTTACATATAACTGTTAAGTTTTAATGACTGTTCATGACCAACTACTCCAAATTTAGAATTACCTTTCTTATTTGTACACATGATACCTATCGGAAACTAAGATAATTACTATGTGATAATATTTCCATATAAACTGAAAATTTCTGTTATAGATTGACATGTGAAACTTTGTTTGAGAATACTACATTATATGCATAACTATAAAAAAAAAAACAAAAAAAAAAAAAAAAAAAAAAAAAAAAAAAAAAAAAAAAAAAAAAAA
>NW_021024653.1:64298-109763 GCF_004153795.1 Camellia sinensis
TTACCTTACGCTTCAGGTACGATGTTATACTGTATTTATGATGCTTCTCAATAAGGGGTTGGGGATGTGTTTTAATGCAGAATGGATTATTGCTTATGCTTCCCGTCAACTGAGACCGCATGAAAAGAACTACCCGACCCATGACCTGGAACTTGCTGCAGTGGTGTTTGCACTGAAAATTTGGCGTCACTATCTGTACGGGGTGACATGTGAAATATACACTGACCATAAGAGTTTAAAGTATTTCTTCACACAGAAAGAACTGAACATGAGACAGCGGAGATGGCTGGAACTGATTAAAGACTATGACCTACAGATTTTGTATCATCCGGGAAAAGCCAATACCGTTGCCGATACATTGAGCCGGAAATTGATTGGAAACTTAGCCTGTTTGCTTACAGGATAGAAAGAGTTGCTTTGTGACCTTGAAAAATCTGAAATTGAAATTGTTTTGAGAGAACAAGGTGGAACTTTAGCTGCTATTTCTGCTCAACCGGCGCTGATTGAGGAGATTAAGGAGAAACAGCAACTGGATGATTTCTTGAAGAAGATCATCGAAGAAAGATTTTGCAAACAGAGACCGGGATTCAAATTTGAGAATAATGTACTGAAATTTCAAGAAAGACTGTGTGTACCAAATGATACTGAACTGAAAAGAAAAGTTCTGCAAGAAGGCCACAATTCAAAATTGTCTATCCATCCGGGGAATACGAAAATGTACCAAGATCTGAAACATAATTTTTGGTGGCCGGGAATGAAGAAAGAAATTGCTGATTTTGTATCCAAATGTCTTCATTGCCAACAGGTCAAAGCTGAACATCAACGACCTGCCGGACTATTGCAACCTCTACCCATACCAGAGTGAAAATGGGAGCATATCACGACGGATTTTATCGTTGGATTACCTCGCTCCAGAAAAGGTATGGATTCAATTTGGGTTATTGTTGATAGACTAACCAAATCTGCTCACTTCTTACCTGTCAAGACAATCTATAATGCGGACAAATTGGCTGTTATCTATATTGATGAAATTGTTCGACTGCATGGAGTGCCTGTGTCTATTGTTTCTGACAGGGATTCGAAGTTTACATCGAGGTTTTGGCAAAGCCTACAAACTGCACTGGGTACTGAACTGAGATTGAGTAGTGCCTATCATCCTCAGACAGATGGCCAATCAGAAAGGACCATCCAAACTCTGGAGGATTTACTGAGAATGTGTGTCCTTGATTTTCAAGGAGACTGGGAAAGCCATTTGCCCTTAGCTGAATTTGCGTATAACAACAGCTACCATTCGAGTATTGGTATGGCGCCTTTCGAGGCATTATATGACAGAAAATGTAGATCTCCGATTTGTTGGGCAGAAGTTGGAGATGGGCCTTTGCTTGGGCCCGAGATTGTGTACGAAACAACTGAGAAAGTGAAACTGATACAGCAAAGACTAAAAATTGCACAGAGTAGACATAAAAGTTATGCAGATGTCAGGAGACGGGACAGAGAGTATGAAGTGGACGTTTTTGTGAAAATGACACCAATGAAGGGCCAGACTCGTTTTGGAGTCAAAGGCAAGTTAGCGCCGAGATACGTCGGACCGTATGAGATTATTGAGAAAATCAATCCGGTGGCGTATCAAGTTGCGCTTCCTCCTGTAATGGAGCATATGCATAGCGTCTTCCACATTTCTATGTTGAGAGACTACCTCCGGGATCCTTTCCATGTAATTGAGCCTACTCGGGTAGTGTTGAGTGATGACTACACTTTCGAGGAACGGCCTATACAGATCGTAAACAGACGGATCAAGAAACTGAGGAACAAAGGGATCCCGCTAGTGAAAGTTGACTGGAAAAACCACAGTGGCGTGTATGCCACCTGGGAGAGGGAAGATGACATGGCCAAACGATATCCTAAACTGTTTCCACTGAATCCTGTTTTCTTCCAGAATAAAGGTAACTCGAGTTTAGAGGACTAAACTCTTTATAAGGAGGGGAGACTGTAATAACCCTTACCACTGCCTACCGATAAACACTGCTTACCGTTAAACTAAACGGATCATGACTGATAATTGAACTGATTAAAAGTACTGAACTGACTGACCGAAATTGAAACTGAATTGAATGAATACATCTGTTTGAATTGCATTTTATCTGTTGACTGTTTGTTTGATCTGTTCATGTCTTATGTTTAAACTGCTAATTGAAGGCCTTATCGGCGGCCAAATTCGGAAGTGATTGATGTTTTATGATCATCATGATTAATGTGATTTTGTGGTATAATTATCTGAAAACTGATTAGGTATGATTAAATTAGATTAAAATAAGCTAATTAAAGAGTTGGCCTTATTTACCAAACTAACCCTTAAGTGGCCCACTCAAAATAACATATTTGAGCCTTATGTTACACTTAAGCACACAATTCATCAGCCATTTTCTTGCTCTTGCCGACCATAGAGAGAGAGGAACTAGAGGAGTGAATTTCATCTCATTTTGCTTATAAATTGCTTGGTAATTGAAGGAATTGGAACAAAGGTTGCAAATTAAGCTTCCTCACCTTGTAACTAAAGCTCTAGGTAAGGAATTCAACCCCTCTTTGTTGTGTTTAAGCTTATTCATGCAAGATTCTTGAGCCTCTAGTGATTCAAGTCTAGAATTGGTTCTTTGGTGTTGAATTAGAACATAATTCATGCATGCATGTTAGTGTTGTTGGAGTTTGAGTTGAGTTCATGGCAAAATGTTGCATGCATGTTCACAATTATGTTCAAGTCCATGATTTCATCATGTTTTGGAAACAATTGGCTCCTTAGAGCATCAAATTGAAGCTTTGAATTGGTTTGAATTCATGCATGTTTGCATGTTCTTCATATTCTTGAAAAATGGTTTGAAATTGAGTTTGAATTAAACACCCTTGGGCTTGATTTCTCAAATTGAGCTTTGAACCATGTTATTCTATGTGTTTATAAATGTTTTCCAGAAAATGGGCCCAAGAGGATTGGTTTTAATGCATTTGGATGTGAGTTTGAGCTTGGAGGTACAATCTGGAATTCCCAAATTTTGCACTTACGCTCGAGCGGGGTAAGTGGCGCTCGAGTGTGGAATCCGAGCATCCAGCATCTCTCTGCACTGTTTTACAGTCCGCTCGAGCGGAGGACTGGGCGCTCGAGCGGAGTCATGTCTCAAGCTCGAGCGGGCGTCGAGCGGAGATTTCACTCATCCAGTACTTTTACAGTACGCTCGAGCGGGAAAGTTTACGCTCGAGCGTGTACCTTTGTTGCATTACCGCTCGAGCGGGACTTTGTTTTTCTGAAAATTCTAAAACTATTTTCTGATCACATCTTTGCATCCTCATCCCATTCTAAGCATTCTTAGGCCTAGTTTAAGACATCTTAATGAGGATATAGATGTAGAACACATCGAGGCATTAGGGATTAAGTTATTATCTTTTCCAGCTGTGTAACTTAGTGTGTTCAATCTGTTAACTGTGTAGGGTTGGCGACTGAGGAGACGCTCTAGCATACTGTAGCCCAAACTCTGTGAGTAACGATTGTGTAAAGATATGTTCACAAATGATTATCTTCTGAACAACTGAACTGTACTGTTTTCTGAACTGATTACTGTTAACTGAATGAATGTATGTCCTATATTCTGAACTGTATTGTGGCATCCTTAGCACCTACTGTTTACTGAATACCTCTTAAGATCTGTCAAAAAGATAGCTTGCTATCTGAGGTGGTTGGACTTAGAAGGAAGGCTATATTGACTCCTCCGACCTTCTTGGGATCTTACTTTGTTATTGACCAAAGGACTCTTTAGTGACGTTACCCTAACCCTTAGAGTAAATATTTGGGGCGTCACATGTTCTATCTTATTTCAATGAAAGTTCCCACCTCATTGCACTCTTTTGCATCGGGCGTCCCTCTACTTACTGGCACTGTTATGGCTGAATTGACAAAGCTGTTGTAATAACCCTCACCACTGCCTACCAATAAACATTGATTACCGTTAAACTGAACTGATTATAACTGATAATTGAACTGATTAAAGTACTAAACTGACAGACTGAAAACTGGAACTGAATTGACTGAGTATGTATGTTAATAAAGTCAGCCGCCAACTTAAATGAATTTCTTAAATTTCCCATATTATCCTTCTTGAAACAAGTTGTCTATAATATCCTGTTATTGTGAAACCCCGTATTTTTATATAATAAAAATAATATGTATATTTTTAATTTTCTTAAATAATTATTCACAATATTTTGAATTTAATATTCTGTATATTTTTATATTGAAAATTTATTCAAAATAAAATAAAATAAAATATTTTTGACTTTATATTATTGCTCAGTATTAATTTCTGAACCGTATGATATTTTTATTATATTTTTCTCTATATTTTTTTGGTAATCAATTACACTGAAACCTTATATTTTCTGTACTAAAACCCAATCAAAAACCATGGGTTTGCTACCCCAGGTTTTCTTGCATTCCACCTTCAACGTGGTGAACATGCTGACCAAGTGTTCAATTTCTTCTTCTTCTTTTTTTATTATTTATTTCTTTTCATTTTCTTTTATCTTCTTTTACTCTTCCTCATTTTGCTTCTCTTCCAATTGCATAGCTCTCTCTCTCTATCCGTTTCATCTCTCTCTCTCTCCCTTCGTCTCTTATTCTCAAAACTCTCTTTCTCCTTTATCTATGTTTTTCCTCTTTCCCCGACCTCCATAGCCACGGCCTTAACCCACACTATCACCAACCCGCAACCTTCTCCACCACCGACACACCGTCGGACTGCCACCACCACCATCACCTATTTTCATTATCATCTAGAACCACCATTCACAAAGTGTTGTAGGTGAAGAAAGAGAAGAAGAAGGAAGATGGAGGAGAAATAAATAAAGTTAGAGAAGTTTATTTTGAATTTCAAAAGTTGGTTTTCGGCTTACTTTCGCCATGCCAAAACCATTCATTTCGGAAAGAAGTGAGAAAAATAGGTTATGTAAGATGAAGTACGAAGTAAGTTGAAGAGATTGGCGAAAGAATGAAGTAAAACCGTTAAGAATTCAGAAAGTTATGGGGTCCGAAAGATGGTTCGAAGAAATGTCCGAGACGGTAGGAAAATAAATCTAATTTTTCATCAAATTTTAGAGATCCGACGGCATGCAAAAAGAGATGGAACGAGGCGTGTGAGTAATGAACCAAAAACTAGGCCGTGAAGTGAATCCAATGACAGAAAAATAAGATAAAACGGAGTTACGATGAAGAAGATACAAATATTTGAACTGGGGACATTGAAACTAAATTTCTGGGTCTCTCGGTTCGTGCGTGCTACTGCTGTGGGAAAAGATGAACTAAATTTTATCCAGTGTTTCTCGGCTCATGGTGCTACGGTGCATCCTAACACATTTAGGTTAATCGAGTGGTCCTATGACTTTGGGGATGACCACCCCTAGGTTTTTCGACGTGTAGAATCCATTTCTGGGGTTAGATCTTTCAAATTCTAAGTCTAAGATGATGATCAACAACTAAAAGTTCTAAGAGAATCCAATGGCAGATCAACGGTGAGATCGCGTCCGATTGATGTGAAATTTCAGCAAGACGATCATGGAGCCAGGACGATCATATCTTACGATCAGAATCATAAATCAAATTCGGACGATAAATCGTTAACAACCTAACATAGTAAGAAAACTCCCATAACCGTCTCATTCTTTTTAACTGTTAAATTTTTAGATTTGTGTTCATATGTTAACATAGCTAAAACTTTAGATAAAATTTTGTTTATAGTTGTATGTAAATTTGTGATTGGTATGTTAAATATTTGAAGGTCATTTCTTTATTGGTAGCCTTAAAATCATGATATAATCTTGGATTTAGACTTGCATGTGTAGTTTGTGCCATTAAAGAGATGATTAAAGATTTTATTTGGTTTGATTATATAACTCTTCAATCTGCCAGAAACTTGTACAAATTTTTAGACAATTTTATGCTCAAAATTTTGAAATGATTTCTTCTACAAAGTTGTTGAGAATGATGTCTAGTTCATCCATGAATTGTTTTAACAATTATTGAGCTTGGTACGAATTTATACAAATTTATAATTAAATCTGCTACTGTAAGACAGATTTTAGTATATGTTTAAAAACTTATTAAAAATTTTATATTAAACCAAATCTGATAATTTCTAAGCAAAAAATGAAATTTGAGAAGTCTAGTTTCATAATAAATTTTTAGATCATGGAATTTATTTATAAAATTTAAGTATGGAATTAATTTAAGGAAATATAATAAATCTGTGTCATAAAATTTCTGAGAATTTTACAGAATTATTTATAACTTATTTTTGGGAATTTATTTCTGAAAAATGACCCAAATATATTTATTGAATATTCTGTACATTTTCACGAATCTTAGAAATGTATAAATAATTTATTTATAATTTTTATTATCTAAGGTATAACCTGAAAATTTCTAGACAGGTTTAAGATCATGACTTCAATTATTTATTCGGATAAAAATCAGTTATTGTGTTGGTCCAATTCATCAAATATAGTAAATTAGTAATCCATGTATGAGTGTATTGTGGTTTATTTAATATTTTGGTAGTCTAATCTTGTAAATTAAAAATCCATGCACGTGTGACTTTGGTTTATTTTCTTTGTATCTAAATTATTATTTCATACCATGGTTTAAATAAATTGTTTATTTAAATGCTGTACATTTATTTATTATTGTGTGATATGTGTAATATTTTATGTTGAGAATTTTAATGAGTTGGTAAAACATCAATTGTGATAAAAAAAATTGAAATTATTTGTGAGTAATATCAAAATTAACTGAAATGATTAACGGCATATACAAAGTTAACAATTGACGGTTAATACTAGATGTTCAGAGTGAGCCTTAGTTTTAAAGAGTGTACGAAATTAAGGGTTGACAGTTAATACCGGTTGTTCAGGGTGAGTTCTGATTTTAAAGAGTGTATGAAATCAAGGGATTGACGGTTAATACCGGTTGTTCAGGGTGAGCCCTGGTTTTGAGAATTCTCACGTAAATTGTGTTGCGAAACTCTAAGATGGCACGGGACTTATTTGAACCCTTTTCGGTATTTGGTTTTGGAATAAGGGTAGATGTGCTGGTGGCACACAGGGAGGTTATGTACCCCTGGCAGACCGTTTTCTTGGGACAGACCACGGATGCTACTACTTGGGTATATAACTCCGGACGTGGGCATCCCTGGTAGTTACGGTTGGTAACACTAAAATATTTGACCAAGGGAGGGTTTCAAATTAACCATTGCCATGCTTAGTGGTTGGTAAGTTAAATCTCTTTGGTGAAATTTCGAGTGTCACCTAATTTATTAAAATTATTGAAATTATTTTAATGGTTGTAATTTATGCTTACAATTATATTGTTATCTCATGTTTATAATCTCATTATTTTTCTCTTAAAAAGAATGATAGGTTGGATATGTTTTCTTACTGTGTTGTAAAACTCATGGCATATATTTTTGTTGCCCTGGCGTTTTATGCCAGGTCTTGGTGAGAAAATAATTGAAGCTGAAATGGAGTCGACGATAACGTAGAGCTTTGGCTGACCTGAAATCCCGAGTAGAGCCGAATAAATTATATTATTTTATATAATAGCTATTAAGGACTTTATAATTTCATTTAATGTTGTATTTGGATAATTTTAAGTTTTTATCTATTGTTATTTGGACGCTTGGTTATGTACGAGAGTTGCATTACCCTGTTAAGATGTCAACTTTTTAGTTTATTAAGTCATTTTGTTTATTTAATTTCCCTTGATATTTTAAAAAAAAAAAATTTTGGGGTGTCACAGAGTAGTCCTTCTCGGACCCACTCCCTTATGACATCCTGCTCTCATGTGAATGTGTAACTTTGTTCGAAATGGGTGCGCACAAGTAAGTAGGAAAGCCGTAGAAGGTCATTTGTTTTGGCGCATTTAGTCCACTATGATATTTGTGACTAGATATGTGTAAGGGTATGATAGCTAAACCTCAATCTCGACACATTGATAGGCTACGATACGCATCTGAGTCAAGATTATTTGATCTCCCATAAGTCAAAAGTTTTGAGATAATTTTTGACATTGCACATATGAGGTCGAGATCAATTAGATAAGAGCTTTTGTGCTTTTAGTTTTGACCAAGGTGGCGAGTATCTATTTGAGTTTTTTTTAGAAAGCTTTGTGAAGAGAAATGGATGCTTAGAAAATTGATTATTCCTAGTACTCAACAACATAATGGTGTAGTAGAGATAATGAATTAAATATTGTTAATGTTAGGTGGATAATGGCGCAAAATGTTTCCCAATTGGGAATTGCACTAGTTTGTTGCCTATATCCCTAACTAAGTGCACTTCATATCAGTTTTTTACACTCCATTTAAGTAATGGATTAGCAGAGAGCCATTTGTGGGAGAACTGTAACCATCAAAGCAGCTTATCCTTATTTTACTTCTCATAAGGTTGCGAAGTTAAGACCTAGGGTTCTATGACACATTATTGTATGTTGTCTTGTAAACACTTGGGGTTATGTGACGCATTATTGTGTGCTGTCATGTAAACCCTCTGGGTCATGTGTATATAGGTAAGCAGTTTTGTGGTAGTATAACTAAGTCACATAAAGTTTTCTTAGTAAAGGTGGCGTGAATAGAGTTTTGGAACTCTATAAGATAAAGAATTCTAATCATAGCGCTTTATGTAGCCTAGTTGAGAAAGAAGAGAAATTTCCAATATCCTAGGGACAGTGGGAGCGATGTGCCTACTAGTGGATTATTCCATTAGAGAAGAATACTCTACATTTTTTGTTGCGTGATAGCAAATGTGAAAATTTTCTATGTCATCACTGGGTGATTGAGAGGGAAACATTCATGATTGTTCCGTAAGATGATAAAGAGCCTAGGATAATACCAAAACCTCTAGTCCCCTGTTTTTAGAAAGTGGATCAATGTTGTGTAGTTTAAGACAAAGTCTTTGAGGATTAACCATTTCTATAATTTGGTTGACTTTCCATTATGACGCGAAACTATTCTAAAGTTATGCGTAATTTGGATAGTCATTTTTGAGGCATAAGGCTCGCTAGATACCAAAAAGTCACACCATTGAGGAAGGTGTAGACCATGAGAAGACTTCCTCCTGGGGAGTGAAGTTATTTCGACTTAGGCTATGATTGACATAAGTTCGGAACATTGATTTATGGACGTTGTGACCTAAATTCTCGTTGGAGAATTGGATAAGTAAATCCGTAGGGATTTATCTTTTGTTTTTATGGGAAAAAGTTAGGAGCGCAAAAGGTTGCTAGTTCCAATAAATTTTTTACAGCCTAAAATAGTTATCCAAATAGTGGTTCTTAGATTTCGTCAAGCCATGATAAACCAACGATGATCAATGAAGACCACTGAGGCATGATCAATGGTCCAAAAGAAATTTTTCCTTACTTAGTCATTATGAGCCAGGAATTTATAAGGTTGTCGCCACCTATGGTGAGTAGTCCTCTGTTTTAGATATGATAGAAATGGGTGATATAATTTATATGCTCGGATGTACGATCCTTAGGGATTGTTTTGGGAGAATTCTCGGTTTGTCTTCGATGACTTATATAAGGAATATCTTAGAATGATTCTAGAATGATTCTAGATGCAAAATTACAAACCCATTGACTTACCTATCGGTAAAAGTCAGAGCCTTAGCTATTGAGTGAATCCTTGGATTGTCTTTGGGAGAAACAGATGACCTATATTCCTTAATCTTTTCTTGTTGTGGGAGTCTAAAGTACGCTATGTGGGCGTATTCGGCATAATAAGTGTTATCCTTGGTAAATGATCAACTGAGTTGTTTAGACATTGACCTTGCTCATTAGACTGCGGATAGAATGCTTTACTAGTAGTATATCAATTTGTTCCTTGTAAGATTCAATGCGCTAGTTGGGCACATCTTGAATGAAAGCAGATTGGTCACCAAAATATCTTTATAGAGGTAATTGCATGAGAAGTAGTAATCTTGAACCACTTCATATGAGGCGTAAATGGTGGATTCCGTTGTATATGCTTATCGTAAGAAGTGCTAATAAGGCTTATGCTTGGAATCTAGAATTGCGCAGACTGTGGTCGTAAAATCGATCACTTATTTGTTACGAGATGATAGGATGATGACACTATTATGGTTTGTGTCAAACTGATTAGCAAATGATGATGTCAGCAAGCAAGATTGGCTCACTCACACGAGCAATCGCCCTTGGCGCTTGGGAGCGAGCAAGGATGAGACTAGTGGTTTTATTTTTATTGGGAGCCAAGAGGGGCTTAAAAAATCCACTATGTATGTCGCCTTGGTTACAACTAAAATGAGGTCATGTTAAGGACCAAATATGGATATTAGTACCCACTTTCCATGTTGTGTCTGTTATGATTAGCCAGATGCGAGATCTCATTTGGTGCCTGAAAGGCGAGCAAATAGAGAATTCGGGTTAGGCGCTAGAAAGCGACTAGACTAAGATCTGTACGATGTATCGAGTATGACGGCACTCTTTTGGAAGAGTTACTCCACCGTAACATATATTCATACTATATGTGCTTAGCGATCGAGTAATGAGGTGAGAGAATGGATCCATGTTTATTTATCGTGTGAGTCTTACGTGTCATTATTGATATGACTTTCATTTAGGTACCCTTTTGTGACTTTTGACTATGTCATAAGGTAAGGGGTTGATGTTCTGCTACTTTGGTATGTTGCCTGCGGTCATGTATGATTCGGTCTTAAGGGACATCACTGGGAAAGCGGTCAATCCTAAACTAAATGGCATGAGGGCAAAGGGAAGATCATCTAGTATTACACCACTATTGTATATTCACTACCGGCAACTCACATCGCTCTGTATGAGACGCAAATTGAATGTGAATATATTGCAAGAATTGAGAGGGTCGAACATGCTTTTTTTTAGGGGATTAGAGATGTTTTTTGGACCGATGTAATTAGATAGGTCTAGGGTATATGAGACACTATTTTTATTCTTTTTGGGTTGATGTCTTTATGCTGGCTTATTTTGAGTTTCTAGTATAGAGCTTCCATATACAGGTGTTCTCAACAGTCGTACGGTGCATTGGCTAGTATAAGATTGTTAATTTTTTTGGAGATTGAGATAGAGATGTGATAGTGTCATGCCAACTCATGTGCAAGTGGGAGATGTTAGAAATTGGGCGCCCATGTGGCATGACCCTTTGAACCTTTTGAACCTGAACCTTTTGAACCTTATCCATATAAGTTTGAATTTGAATTCAAAACTTATTTGGATAATTATTCAGGATATCTATATCTATCATATCAATAGATATGTATAGATGGATAGATAGATATTGATTGATGCATATTTAATAATATGCATCTGATATGATGTGAGATACGTATATTAGATACGTTATGTGATTTTTACCCATAACCTTTTTTCCCAGACTGTCTCTGTAACTCTCTCCCATATGAGAACGATCCGGTTTCTGCAATGTGACTTGTGTGGGTGATACTCATATTGTAGTATCACTCCACTGCTGGGTTTGTTGTTCGCATTTTGAAAGCACGTGATTTACCCACGAAATTCTTCGCTATAGGTATGATTATGATATTTTATCCGCTGCATTATAATACTTTGATTTACACAAGTGAACAGAGTCGTTCGTGAATAGTCACAAGTTTGGCTCGATAAGAATTCATTCAAACTTGGTTTGTTAATTTTTTTTTGCATTCGAGCTCGAGTTTGAGCTCTTTAAATTTTTAATAAATAAGCTCAAGCATTCTAAAGCTTAGCTCATTAGCTGACTTGTTTAATATTTATTATTTATATATTAAATAATGTAAAATATATATATATATATATATAAATAAGATAAATATGTTATTTATATATTTTAAAATATAAATATAAATAATAGTTAACTATAGATAGTATATTTATATAATGATGATATAACCTATTTATTTTGAAAATATATATTTTTTAGGAATTGTTTATATATATGTTATATATAATTTTGTAATAAAATTTTTAATTATAATTTTATTTTTACGTCAATGATGAATTATAAATTTATGTACGGCTCGTTAAAAACTCGTGAATAGGTTCGAATTGCAGTCAAACTTAACCCAATTCAGCTCAAACTCTGATTTATATATTTGTATTGCTAACTTAAATTTATTAAAATCTTAATAAATAAATCTAAATATAACTAATAATTCAGCATCAACCCATTAGTTTGTAATCCGTAACAACTACTCATTCAGAGGTGTCCCCCTCGTATCCCTTTAGTTGCACATTGAGAGTCCCTAAAAAAATCCTGAACGAAAAGAGTTAAAAGAAGCAACTCGAACCCTCCTTTTTTTTTGTTGTTTTTTTTTTTTTTTTTTTTTTTTTTTTTTTTTTTTTTTTTTAACGAGAACTAAATACTAGGGACAGGACCTTGACAGGCCGGCTTGAGTTATTTAGAGATTTTAGAGGAATTTTATTAAATTTGGTTCTTCATGTATTATTATCTTAAAAAAAATTATTTAAATAAAACAAAAAGGATAAAAATTTATTTCTATTGCATTACAATTTAACAAAATTTAGATAACATATATATATATATAATAGTTGAACTTCAATTAGTTGAATCGAATATTTATTTTTTAGCTTACTAATGCTATAAGACTAAAATTAATTGGGGGTAAGGATGAGAATTTTTAACACAACTCAAGTAATATATAAAATTAGTAAGTTAGGATTGACTATTTTTTAACATGAATCTAAGTATGACACAACTCAATAATATGACTTATTAATTATATATTTTAATGTTCACTAAGGGATGCCATGACATTTTTTTAATCTTTTATTTAACTGAATAAAAAGTATGTAAAATAATAATTGAGGCTAATATCTTTTTTTCATTTAAGATATGTATTTTTTTGTTACCTATTTTAGAATCAATCTAATAAAAAATATATAGTAATAAGGTACAATTTTTTTAATTAGAAAAATTCAATTGAATTAAAATTAAACATTCTATGAATAATTTCATTTAGTAGAAATAAATTTTATAATATTCAACTTATGGGAAAAATTCTAATCTCTTCATACACTTGCTAATTATTTTTAACTAAAAATAAAAATTTTCACATTAAATATCAATCGGACATGAATCAAAATAATACCATACAACAACATGAAAATAAATAAATTAAACTAATATTAAAATAATTATGAAATAACACAACAAGATACACTCTCCTAATTGAGGGCCATAAATTTTGTTCAAAATTAGAGGCCCGAGGTGACGGCCTTAGTGGCCTCACCTCAGGGCCGGCCCTGCCTTTGGATTGGATTGGACTGTCTGCGTGTTAGACAATTTTCAATTTTCTCTGAATTTGGACTCGGATTGTTAGTTTTAGAATATATTGTTCTCGAATTATTTGGTTGAATTAGATTTATATCTTATATTTATTTAGTCATGGAATTAGATGTCTGAATTGGATTATTTTATTGATTCCTATGCTTGTTTGGGATATTATGAAGAAAGATAAATACTCAAATGACTATTTTATCATTTTCAATTATCTACTAAGTAATAGCAATATTAAACATATCTTTAATATTTTAATTATTTTTAGCTAAATTAAATAAAAATTTATTTTATTTTTTGCACAATTAAATAAAATTTTAATAAATTAAATATTAATAAAAATATATGTTATTTTTTAATTAAAATTTTAAATAAATTTGTTTTAAAAAATAATAATAATTAAATAATGAAATTAAATAAAAAATTTAAATAATGAAATTAAATAAAATATAACCAAAATTTTATAATAAAGCATTAATAAAATATCTACAAAAAATTATTTTTAAAAATTAAATAAATAAAAATCAGTAAAAATTAAATAAAATTATTTTATTTTTAAATTGAGACATTTAAATTTTATTAAATTTTACTAAATAAAATACATAATTAAATAGTAGAGGGTCAAAATGATAATTTCACCACCTAATCTCATATTCCCCCTTATCTCCCCATTTGCGTCCCACCCCCCATGGGACACAATAGTTCAACATATTTAAGATTAACAGTTTGGAGTAACAATTTTGAACCAAATAATGGACTATTAGTCTGAAGAGACTATTAATCCAATCTCACATCTTAATCCCTCAAAACAAACACCACCTAAAATTATGTGGCACATTAGTATTATTAACAAACAAAAAGTGCAAAATTAACAAAAATTTAGACCAAAAAACCAAATTGAGACAACTCGGGAACAAATTATTTAATTTGAAATTATATGGACTGAAATAAAATTTGAATTAAATTATAAGACTGAAAAGTATAATTAACTATTTTTTTAACTTGTTTAAGTTATTTTTATCCCGTAACCAGTAAACAGAAACCACACTAAACTCTTGACAAAAACTACCCAATTTTTTTTTTTATTATTATCATTGTTTTTTAAAGTTATAGGCAACACCAAACATAGCTTAAGTATTCACAATTTGATTTCCCTAATCATGAACCAAAAACTCCATATTAGCAAATTCAGTTTTGAGTGCCATATGGAAACAAAGTTCAACATGTTTTTTTACACAACACTCCATCTTGAGCTTTCCATTGGTACTTCTAATTTCTGAATCTGAATGAATTATGGAAAAACTAGTTTTCACAACACTTATGGGATAATTTGACTACTGATTTGAAGAACCCAAAGCTACCTCCTTGTGTCGATTGAGATCGCTCAGATACTTGGTTGAATTGTACTCTTCTGCATCCAAGAGCTCTTCGGAGAATGTTCGTTGGAGGGACCGATTTTGACTTTCTTTTGAAGAATCCACTATGTAACTTTCACCTTTTAGAAGTATTAAAACCTGCAGCAAGCAAATGAAACACATATCAAAGTTCCACTCAAGCTTTTGCTTCAACAAACTTACAAGAGTCGATACATTAGCTAATAAAGGAAGTTTTACGCATCTATATGAATGAAATGAATCGAATGAAGTTTCGCAGAGCTATACAATTGAATGGATGCCTACATGAGGTCATTGTGGAGAGGGGAATGCGGGCGGAGTCAAAACATTCAACAACACCCTTCCCTTTTAAAGAAAACATGAGAAAAGAAAAGAAATGAATGAACAAAAATAGCAAGCTCAAGTGTTAGCATATGAAGAAAATTGTGATTATAAGGCAAAAAATAAACAATAAACAGAATGCTATCCAAATGATGTTTAAGTGCATCAATATTGATGCTGTATATCAACAAAGAATTTTCCATATTAATGATTTAAATCCTGTTCCAGTTTCTTTCTCAGTTCATTTGGTTTCCATTTAGGGCATGCCTGGAGAAGGAAACGGTGGGTTATTTACTTTCTTTTCTGGTGAGAGAACCAGAGGAAAGATAAATTCAGATTTTCCAAACAGATTCATATTTTGATTCCCGCTTCCCATTTATAACAGAGAAAAATAGTAATTGTTTCAGCTGAAAGGAAAATAAACAGAACGACCATTTTATGAATAAGAAGCAAAGAAACTTTTGAAATGAGTGGTTAAAGTGGTTGCATATCATTTTCTTGAAATTACAATTCTTTAATTCCCATCTAAAAGCACAACAAGGTATATCAAAAGTAAAAAATGTCATATTCTCAGGAAGGCAGAAAATGATTATTACTGAAATACCAAGTGAAAGAAAAAAGGAAGCATCCAGTGCACAAGCGCTACTCTTATAGGACGGTCTAGGAGAGGCAGTAGGTATTGTTGTCAAATCGTGAATTGAATCATGAATCACTTGGCATAATATATAGTTATATATAACCTCATCCACTAATTTTTTTTCCCTATATTTTTTTTGGGTAAAGAGACTATTCCCTGTGACTCAAACCCGTGCACTATGCTGGAAGTGATAGAGCTTGACATTGCGCCAAGTCATGACGTCTTTGAATCTGACTGAATTTTGAAATCAAAATGTAAAGAAAACATACATCCTTCTAAACGACTACTTGCCTGACTCATTCGAGGACGTAGAATTGGAGTTTGCTCTATGCATAAAGAGGCAGTCAAGATGACACGATCCATCTCATCTGGGTCATAATGATCACCAAGAGAAGGATCAACAAGTTCCTCAACACTATTGTTATCAAGCAATGGCTTTGCCTACAAGTAAATTCAAATGATTAGCTAAAAGACTTCAATTTGAGAAGACTGCTGATGGTATGATTGGATTTTTTTTCAGAAGTAAACCTACCCAAAGCACAATGCTTATCTTTGAATCATCCAAAGCTTCACGTCCTGTAATGAGCTCTAAAAGTAGCACACCATAAGAAAACACATCAGTTTTCTCATCCACTATGCCGTGCATGAAGTACTCTGGAGCAAAATAGCTGTCATCGAAAACATAAATGGAAAATTTTAAACATAATCCCTTCATTAGCTTTGAAGTGAAATGGTTTTGGATAACATACCCAAACGTGCCTTCAAATTTTGGTACATAGTGGTGAGTCCAATCTTTTGGCAGCCATTTTGCAAGCCCAAAGTCACAAATCTGGATTGAAGTTGGCTAAATTAGCCATTGAACAATAAATCCATCGAAAAGAGGTCTTCAAACTTGGCAAGTTTGTGATCATAGGATAAGTAGAGTTATAATCTTGTAAAAAAGGAATTTCCATAAATTTATTGATGACTCCTTCCAATTCTCCATTTAGAGAAACAAAACAATTACTAGATAAAACTCAAACCCTAAGACCTCTCACTTTACCTAACATTCTATTATTTTGAATATTCATAAAATTAACATTCCTTATCTTATTGACGATGTTAAATGTATTAAAAGTTCATAATGTTCATTCCTCATGTTATTGACTTTGAATAGTCTACTTTTTATCCCATATTTTAACTTTTAAAAACATTCTAAACTTTTAAATTGCTCGGGCATTCAAGTCCATTTTTTATGTTCATTTCTTGTTGTGGTATATGAAATGATATGACGATCCATTCTCTCTCCCTCTCTCTCTCCAAGGAATCAAAAGTTGCACAAAAAATTGTAGTTTTCACTTTCACATTTGACCATCCTCAGGTTTGGAAGTTTAAAGATACCTGAGGTTCAAAATCATCTGTAAGCAGAATATTATCAGCCTTGATATCTCTGTGAATAATTCGCCTTTGGCAATTCTCATGAAGATAAAGTAGGCCAGCAGCAGTCCCTAGAATAATCTTATGCCTAACAGCCCAATTTAGCTTTTCCTTAGGACCTGGAAAAACAGAAATAAATGGCAAGCCCATAAATCAAAAGCAACTGATATTGGAGAAAAAAAAATGAGAAAAGTTATGAACAAACCACGAAGAAGTGATCCTAAACTCCCCAGAGGAGATAACTCAAGAACAAGAAATCTTCCGCCTTCAACTCCAAACCCAATCAACTTTGCAGTATTAGGATGATTTACATGGGCTATAGTACCGATCTCAGATAAAAAGCTTGTTATTTGCTCTTCGAGAGTCCCTTTGTTCAGCCGCTTAACTGCCACAAGCTGCCCGTCTGCCAAACAGCCCTTGTAGACTTCAGCATAACCACCTTTTCCTATCAAATTTTCTACAAGAAGAAACAACATTAAGTTCACATCACTAACCAATGTTGCAGTCTATCTCCATTCATATTTGCCACTGCAACATGAAAATAAAATAAAAATAACACTCCGTTTGTCTGGGATGTTTTTCACATTTTCTGCCATTTGGTGCAACGGAAAATGAAATCAATGGCAAACAAGCCTATTTAGGTGGAAAATGTTTTCCACTTTTAAAAGATAAAAAACATTTTCTGGACTAAAATCTTACCAATGCTACCACACTACATCATGCCACCATTGTCACTGCCGCCATTGCCACCACCACACCACCACTGCCACCATTACCCCACCACCTCCACCTCCACCCCACCATCAATAATACAACTATTAGTCATTAGTTTCAAGAACGCAACCAATAGGAAAACGTTTTTTTGGAAAAAGTTATTTATAGAAAGTGTTTTCCGACCAAGCAAACGGAGCATAAAAAAAGAATGAAAAAACAATAGTAGTGGTAAGCTTGCAATTAAACCTCTACCACATTTGCTCATACTTTTTCGTATTGTGGTTTCAAATATCCGGAACAAACTTACAGACCTTGGCTAAAATTGTTTGTTGCAGTTCGGAGGTCAGGGTAGGTGAAGTTCTTCCAGGAAGACTGGAAATAATAGTGATTTGCATCTACATTTTCTCTCACACTTCTGCTCTTTCCTCTTGATATCTTTGGTACAGCAAGAGAAGGAAAAGAGGATAACTGCTTTATTGAGCTTGTTTTCCAGAGTCTGAAGAATCTATGCCAGCGAGGATGTGCCTTTGAATTCGAAGAAGAGACTTCAGATTCCGATATATTGGTTTTCGAAGAACCTGCTTCTGGTTCAACGCCTCTTATGCATGCTTCTAAAACTCCCCTAGGAGAGGAACAGTCTTCTTTCTCCTTTTTCATCTCAAAGCATCTCAAGTCTAAAATGGAAAATCAGTGAATGGTGAGAGTGGAACCAAAAGATACTAATACCCATGTAAGTGAACGCATAAACACACCTGACCTATAGAGAATTACAATGGGAAAAGAGGGGTTAATTACAGCAACCCCTCCTGACATATAGAGAATTATAATGGGAAAAGTGGGGTTAATTACACCAAGACCCCTCTACTATTAGTGAATATCAACTTACCCCTCATCCATGAACATGTATATTTTAAACCCTTCAACTATAAAATGTATCACTTTCACCCATCCATTAGCGAATATCATTTATACATTTTTTATAGTTGAAGGGATCAATATTTATGGGTTCATATATGAATGGGGCGAGGTAATATTCACTAATAGTTGAGGGGGTCTTGCTGTAATTAACCCAAGAGAGAGAGAGAGACAGAGAGAGAGAGAGAGAACATATTACCTTGTGCAGAAGAGGAAGAAAATTTACCACCTCGAAATCTGTGTCCTAATAGACCAGCCTTGCCTTTTGAGGTTTGCTGCTGTAAGTTACTGGAATACACATCATTTTTCCTGTACAAGCAATTCTGATGCTGATAAGAATGCATAATCAGCCAGATCCAGAAGCAAAATAATGAAAGAGCACATATAGTGGAATGTGTGAGTTTGTGTTAAGATAGACAGACATTAAACTAGGTATCTGAGAATTTAATTTTTTATCCAACCTTAATCTAGAACTAGAACAAACTGTCAATCATGAAGCGACAAATGTCGCATTTGATATTTTATTCCTTAATAAATTACAATGTTTCTTGTTGTCATTCAACGACTTTTTTAAGGTTTTTTATAAATACATTTATCGTCGGCATTTAACAACTTAACAGTTATTTTGTCGTGATATGTTGTCGATATATGCTCAATTATAAAATCATTAGTAGCTCTAATAAAGATTTGGTTTTCAACCTTTCTAAGCATGCAACACATTTATTCTAATAAAGATTTTGGTTTTCAATCTTTCTAAGCATGCAATATATTTATTGTTGTCATGAAAAAAACTATTCAATATACTTACAAAAAACAAAACATCAAATCCCTAAACCCTCCCTGTTGCAAAAAGATACATATGAGATGAGACATCGAGAAATATATATATCAGAAAAAAAGAGTCAAAGATGCAACGAAATCGCGCCCGTGCGCGCGCACACACACACACAAAATATATATATATATATATATAAAGAAAAACTCCAGAATCTGCTCTGCGACTGCATAGTTTAAAATCATAAAGCTACAACATAAAACCTCTAAAATTTAATCTATTTTTCTATGAGCAAAAGCCATAAATAATAAAACCAAACAAACTTAAAATTCACTAAAGATTCAACAGATTTAAAAATAATAAATAATAATATGAACAAAAGATAACATATAGAGACAGTATGTAGAAATCTCTGAAATCTTCTGCCTCGGATCCTAGATTTTTATTTTTAATTTTTAAGGAAATACCTTCAAATACACGAGTCGAATTTCAATAAGCATCAGTCAGACAATTAGATATGCACAAAAAGCTTAAATACCATATAACACATAATGCTGAAATTGTGGAAATTGTCTCACTTTCTGCAAAATATATAAAATCAGCTCAGCTAAAATTAAAACAGAAAAGCAAAAGGCATAACAAAAGCATATACAAACTTAAAAAGAAAGAAGAAAAAAAAAAGATTCCAAATTCTCCTTATTCCTAGTTTGGAAGAAAATAAATAAATAAACAAGGGTACAATTTCAAGAAAACCCATTTTCCGAAACGCAGTAAATATTTGTATAAGAATTGTCAAATCTCTAGCTTTCATACAAAAACCCGAAAGTCCATAAGCTACAACTAAAAAAAATTATTAAAAAAAAAAAGAGCTGTAGCTACATAACAATAGAAATCACCAAAACACAAACTATGAACTTCAAATAACACCATGAGATGGTCAAGGTACACAAAATGGGTAGCTAAAAATCCACTGATTCATCATAAATTATACAAAGCAGGCAAGACCCAACGTAAAAAACGAAAAGAGCATTCAAATAAGTTCGGACCAAAATATGAACTATTAACCTGACATAACGCCAGAAGACTGCTATGCATACACAAATTCACAGAATGGGTATCTTAAAAATCCCCTGATTCATCATAAAATGTAGAAATCAAATGAAACCCATAAGCAAAAAAGCTAAGAGCATTAAAAGAAATCCGACCACAAGACGTGGATACACAAAAAGCACAAAATTGGAATCCAAAAATCCCTTGATTCAGCGAAAAATGTAGAAATCAAACAAAACCCATAAGCAAAAAAGCCAAGAAAAGCATTCAAAGAAATCGAACCAAACATGAGCTATGAACTTGAATAACGCCACAAGACGGCCAACCATATGCAATAATCACAACTTTGGTATCTAAAAATCCCCTGATACAGCACAAAATGCAGAAATCAAACAAAACCCACAAGCAAAAAATCGAAGAAAAGCATGGAAAGAAATTGTACCAAAACATGAACTATGAACCTGACATAAAACGGTCGTGCATACACAAAAAATCACAAAATGGGTACCTAAAAATCCCCTGAATCAGCATAAAACGTAGAAATCAAACGAAACCCATTATCAAAAAACACGAACAGCATAGAAAGAAATCGGAAAGTAAAGAAAACCCAGATTAGAGATACGCGAAGCAAAGACGTACCTCAAAGAAAGAGCTTCTTCAAGGCCAAGACAAGCCATGAGGAGTGAGAGAGCAGAGAGAGAAAGCAGGGGAGGGAGGTCAATGTGAGAAGATCTGCGAGGTTAGCGGTGACATTGTTTCTTCTGGACCCAAATGTTTGTCTCTTTTCGTGCTAGAAAATAGCGTGATTATCCATAGAGGGAATCCCAAAACCCCACTCTCTCTACTTTAGGAAAATTTGCATTGTCTCTATTGAAAACTATACCATTCTCTCTCTCTCCTCTCTCTTTCTCTCTCTCTCTATCTTGCTGCGTAGAGGGTGCGTTGGAATCGCTGGTTTTGCACCGGAGGGGGGTTGCTGACAGGTGGAAGGAGTTACACACCGAATTCGACTCTCAGCCTTAAACCCTTCCACACACACACACAATGTAATAGTGTGTGTGTGTGTCTGTGTTTTGTATTTGAACGTTAATTTTACTGAAATCAAATTTGGGTCTAGCTATGTTCAATCTCAAGTTTGCCCCTTTCATTTATCTCTAATTACAACCTACAATATGAAGAATTTTATTCTCCATATCATATGCAACTTTAGTTTTTTTTTTTTTGTTATAATTAATTTTTTTCTTTAATTATGATATTATTTTTAAATATTTAGTTATGTCTCATTTATAGGTTATGACTTTTTTTTTAATAATGATTCAAAAAGTATGAAATTATTTTTTTTTTTTGTAATTATAAAGTGCATATGGGTGTGTACCATAATTTTTCCCTTACAATATTGCAAAAAATTTGAATTTAATGGCTCAATCTCGAGTCTCGCTTTGATAAAGATTTAATTCGATCACGTGATTACTAATATTCTTCTTAGATCTCAACTAATCATATAAGATGAACAATTCAAATTATTAAAATAAATCTCCAGATAAACTTGACAAGGCTCGATAATACTTGGATACCTAACTGAAGATAATTCATTTCTATTTAAATTTTTGCGTTGTGTTTTTTTTTTTTCGAATTTAGCCCTTCGCAACTAATGATGTTTCCAAATTCAAGTGTTACTATTTCTCCAAAATTTCCCACCTATTTTAGGATGAAAATTTTCATTTTTCTTTTTTTGTGGTGTTGACTTTTTTTTTTCCTTCTAATTATTCAAATATATAAGGGAATTTTACTTTTTATCTGACCTTTACGCATAGCGAAAATTTGATATTTCATTCCTTATAAATTATAGCGCTTATTGTCATTATTCAACAACTTTTTAACGGCTATAAGAAATATATTTATGAGCAGTATTTAACTATAAAAGATGTTTGGAAGCTCTAAATTGGGAGCATTAAAGGAGCTCTAGAGAGTGGGTCCCACTGACTGATGTGATGTTTTGGCCTTAAGTTTTTTTTTTATTTTCCACCTCATTAGTGGTCCATTAGTACTCCCAAATTAGTGGGATGTATCATTGTTGTTTAACTATACAACAGTTATTTTGTCATCATATGTTGTAGATATATGTTAAATTAAAAATTCGTTAGTAATTTTAATGAAGATTTGGTTTTCAATATTTATCTGAGCATGCAACACATTTATTGCCATCATGAAAAATATCATTCGATAGGCATATACATTATAATTGTGAATAAATTTAAAATTACAACTAAATAATATGTGAACAAGATTTTGTTAGTATCGCATTACTTACTCTCGTAGGGGCTTTTTGGTCTTTTTATTAGCACATTTTAGTGTGACACTAACAACAAGCGACATGGCCTTATTATTTCCCAATCATATAATAGATTTTGTAATTGAAATATGGATTTATTGTTAGAACAAAAAAAATAAAAAATAAAAAAAAATTCTCTTACTTGATGCAAAAAAATTTAGTTGATTGGGCCGTTAAAGTGAGAGGAGAAGAAAGGGCTACTCAATAAAATTAAAAATTAAGTGATAAAAGATAGTGTGACGTTGGAATATTAAAATATGAAGTCGAATTACAAAAATTAAGGGTAAATTATATTAATGGTTTTCAAAGTATAAGTTTTATTATACTTTACTCTCTAATATATATATATATATATGGTTTAATTACATCAATAGTCCTTTCAGTTTCCTTTAAGTTTTCTTTTTAATCCTTATGAAAAATGCTATAGGCTCTAAATTTTCTACCAAATAAATGACTAAATGTCTCATATGGGTGTGAGGTCCACAAAATTACAAATCCCACACCCATATGAGACACTTAATCATTTATTTAGTAGAAAATTTAGTATTTTTAACATTACCCAATCCTTATACTTGAAGCTCGTCAATTTGGTCCTTATACTTTTTATCTTGTTCTACTTTGATCCCTTTAACTTTACAATCTAGACCCTAATGTTTTAGTTATTATATTCTTACTTCTTAAGTTTTGTTATATTACAAAAATACCTTTTTATTTTATCACACAGTAATTTTTTATTTTTATGATGATGTTAATTCAAGAGGTTCCTTTAGCTTCCTCGGTAAGGATAAAAATAATTATTTGTGATTTTTTCTTGCTTATTTTCTAAAATAGCTAATTGTTTACTTTTATCTAATAGTAGATGTCGAACTTATAGTTGATTTTCTTTAAGATTTTTGTTAAGTTCTTTTTGTAACCTAATTATAATATTATTTTATTCAATTATTATTTGTTGTGCAGCACTATTATTTAAATTATTTGATTCAACCTTTTTAGTATATCTAATACTTATATAATTATATTGGTAAGGCTGAGAAATTAGGTTATGATACCAATTTTAAACACACAAAATTTTATAGTGGTTTTACAATTTATAGCTTTAGAATAATTAATAGAACTTTTGGGTTTATAGTTTATTTCTATATTTCTTTTAGAGACAAAATTGATTTGGAATTGAATATTGAGGAACTTAATTGGCACAATTAGAACTACAGGAACGAAAATGAAATAGGTGTCAAACTTGAGGGACTATGGCTATAATTCACCCCATATATATTGAGAACATATAAAGCAGTTATATAAAAATAAAAGCAAACAACATACAGATTAAGAAAAGAAAAGCAACAAGACCCCAAAGGAACAACTTAACAAAAACTATAAAGAACAAACAACAAAATACAAAGACGCAAAAAATACAGCAATCTAGGAAAAATCATTGATCGTTTCACAAATGTGGTTTGGAAAAGTAGGATCTGCCTCAAACCTACTGTCGCAGTTGACGTTGTCCTTGTTACCGCTGTCCAATTGTGCTACACTAGAAGTTAGAGTTGAAGAAAAAAAAACACTCACAATAGTATAAAAGAAGGATTGAAAGAAGAGGGAACTATTGTTGATGTCAAAAATCCAAAAATCTATGTCAAAATCATGGGAGAATTCTCAAGCTCCTTTTCCTAGGCATAAAAAATCTAGATCTACACCTTAAAATTGTTTGAAGAACTCGCCGGAGAAATATTGGAAAGTCGCCAAAGGGGCGCCGAAAATTGCCTAGAGAGAGGCTCCAAACGCCCCTCCTCTGGGTTTTTAGTCTCTAACATATTAATTGTTCCACTTTGGTCCTCAAAATATGCAATTTATTATACTTTAGTTTTAGAGTCAACATTGTTCAAATCAATAACAAGATGAGGAGTATTTTCAAAATTTTACATGAAATTTCAAAAAAATCAAATTGACCAAAGCACACATATGGTCTCAAAGTATTCATTTTATAGTATTTTAGTTCCTACATATTTTGTTTCATTTTAGTCTCCAAAAGATACACTTTCTAGCATTTTTTTCTCCATTCTTTTAATTTTGCTGCAGTTGCTTTTGTAAAATTTTAAAATTACCCCTCATGCTATAAATTATTTTGAATAGCGCTAATATTAAGGACTACAATGTAACAAATCGTATATTTTTTGGACTAATGTAAAACAATTAAAAAAATAGGGACTAAATTATAATAAAACTTATTCTTTAGAGACCATTTGTGTAATTAATCCAAAAATTAAAAATAAATTTACCCCTTTTTAAGTGAATTCCCAATTTCAACATTGAATTATTAATGGAGTTATTAACTATATATATATATTTCTTTTTGAAAGTAGTTATTAACTATACTTAAAGAGTAATAAAATTGTGTAACGTTTAAATTTGAGTAATGTTATTTACATTCACTATTAGTTAATAAATTTTGGGTTTGGCTTTTTTGAAATTGGCCATTTTAATTTGAAAGAAGTGTTTAGGTGTGGTACGTTCATTTTGTGATCGATTTCGGTAATTCGAACTATTCACTTTTTAAAACTTTTTGAAAAAAAATATTCATGCAAAAAATCAAGATGATCAAATATCGGTAACTATATATTTTAATGAAGTTTGTATTATAAAAAATGAATGGCTATTATGGGAGGCAGAAAATAAATTAACATAAGGCAGGACTAAAATTCCTAGGCTGGCAACAAGAAGGCAGCATCGCCAGTAAAGTGGAAAGTCAGCCCAGAATAGTTTGAGTATGGCCTGGCAGTCTAGGACCAGACTAGGCCAGAGAAGTTTTAAGACAAAAAAGAAGTGGAAGAAAGCACGCCCAAGAAGGGCGCAGACCCAATTAACCCACATCTCTTTATTTTAGGCTCAACCAACTCCTAGAAATCCGCACCTGGTGGAACACAATCCCTAAGGAAAGAGGGTTGACGTAAGAAGTTGAGGGAAACCTAACAACCAACAATGGTTAGTAGGAGTAAGCTATAAAAGAGGAAGCAATTAGTATAATAGAGGTATACAAACACTTCTACCTGAACCTCATTGAGATAATCCTGCACATTTATCTACCTTTGTCACTAACTTAGGCATTGGAGGGTTCCCAAGCTGCTCTAGCCACCCCCTTTACTTTTATCCAAGTGTTTTTCAGGTTAGGAATTGAGTTATCTCTACCGCGTCACTGTCGCAGCCTAAATGGTTTGATTTTTACCCCCCACAATTTGATGCCATCTGTGGAAATTTGGCACTTAAAAGCCTAGCTCCAATTGTTGAGATTGTAGATTATCCATGGCGGTGGAAGACGCCAACCCATTTATTGACAATAAACATGATGTGAACCTCTCCCCAAGCCAAAAAAGGCGCCATTTCAAAGTCAGAACGTCGTAGTAACGATGCAAACAAGAATAGAGAAATTCTTTAAGGGAGAAGGTTAGTGATTCCGGTTTTGACCCGACCCTTGTTATATCTTGGACTCGGGTTTGATGGTTTCACATTGTTGTTTATGGCTTGTTTCCCTTGTATCTCCTTAAGTTTGACTTTTGGGTTGTAGTGGTTGTGTTTAGAATAGGTTGGTTGCTTAGTTTTCAAACCTTTGTTGCCCAGAATTTTGCTTCTCCGCTCGAGCGACACTTCTTGCGCTCAAGCGGACTTTGTGAACTCTCAGTACTTTTGCAGGTCTGCAAAACTACTGGGAGGATGTATTCTATGCTCGAGCGGCGTTTCCTACACTAGAGCGAGTGGGCGCTCGAGCGGCCCTTTCTTGCACTCGAGTGTTGGTCTATCGTCTGCAAAACTACTGGATGTGTATATTCAACGCTCAAGCGTCACTTCTTAAGCTCGAGCAGTAATGCCCTTTTGTTTTGTGTCTTGGTGCTCGAGCTTCACTTCTTGCACTCGAGCAGAACAACTTATTGTGTCTAATACTCGAGCGTCACTTCTCGCGCTCGAGCGAACCGTGCGTATATCAGTTTGTGAAATTGTCAATTTACATCACTTTTTCAGATCTATTTCTCTGCAAACCCTAAAGTTGAGACCCTCTCTCTCTAAAACCTACCTTCTCTCTACATTTTCACCTAGATCTAGTGATCTCTCTAACTGTGTGCCTTTGCTAAAAGGTAGTGCATCGCAAGAGCTCTCTTTTGATCCGATTAAAGCTTGGTTTCAGCATCTTTGAAGTTTCTCCATCTCTCCCTTTGGTCTTCTAAGCTTGAGGCAAGGACTATCTACACTCTTCTATGAGTTTTAGCTTAGTTATTTGTTGTTGTGTAAGAAAGATTGGGATATGAGGTAGTTTTGAACAAACCTAGGGTTTTAGTTTAAAATCACAAGAGAGGTTTTCGAATGAATGTAGTGGAAATCGTTATGGGAGTAATTGTGAGCTTGGGTTATGCTAAAATGATTGATTTTTGGTGTTTGGGATGAAATTGGGAAAAAGAAAGTTTTACCCTAAAATGACTCAAATGATTATTTTGTATAAATAATAAAATTGGTAGTGAAAGTGTGAAATTGAGAGGTTGCTTATATGAATGGTGGAGTTAGCTATGTATTATCTCGTACCTATGAGAATTTAGATACTTTATCTGTTGTAAAGATTGCATATCTGTTTTGGGCTATCGGTGAAGAATAGCCATGATTGTTGTAGAAATTGCATGAGGATTATACGAATTGAAACTAATTTCTTATTGGTTGTCATTGAATATGACTGTGTTGTAATACATTGTATATGTATGATATTTGGGAGGAGAAATGGGATGTACTCAATATGTGGGAGGAGAAAGGGGATGGACTCCATTAAATTAAGTTGGCCTGTGTGTCCTGGGTGTAAGTTCTGGAAACCGCGTATATACATGGGTGCCAATTCCCGCGGATGAAATTTTCGTAAAATGGCAAATTGAAGTGTTGTGTATTGATTATATATGTTTGAGAACCACTGAATTGTAGTCTCAATTGGGTTGTCTGGATAATAATGAACTCGACTCATGAATTGAGGTGAAATGAATTAACCTGAATGAAATTAAGATAAAATGCACTGGAATAAAGGAATTTGATATATTTTGATCTTGTAGGATATGATTGATACCATAATGGGCATTAGACATGCACTTCACACTTATACCTTTGTTAAGATTCATATATTGTGCTAGATTATTTTTGCTGGGCTTTGGCTCACCCTATTTGCGAAAAACCATTTTCAGGTGCCACCTTCGCCAAGGCAGTAGCTTGGAGAGATTGTGAGCAAGAGCTTCTATTTTGTTATATCTATTTTTGTATAGCCAAGGGCTTTAAATTGTGTTGAGCTAGGCTCACTTTTGTTATAACTGAGAACTATCTTGGGAAGATGTAAGCTCGTAGGGCATTTATTTCGTTGATCATTTAATTTGGTGTCACATGCTATAGATTCAAGGTTGAGCTAATGAATATGTAATACATGTGCCCTTTTGTAAATGGACTTTGATTAATAAAAGCCTAATACTCTGTTTATGTCATTTTGTATTAGGCTTTACTGTTGAATTATTGTATTATTTTCTGTGCGTTACAACTTGGTATCAGAGCGTACTGGGTTTGAATACTTTGGGTATATGAGGAGTGGTTAATACCACAATGGGTTTGTCTAGCTTGTTAGAGACTCTAGTACAAACGATATGTGCTTATATGATAACATGCTTATGTGATTATACGAGTATGTGATTTAATTTCTAGGATGTTGATTGAGTCTATGGGTTTCTAAAAGTCCTATTAGAAAAGCACTTGATCACTGCTGTTTCTAATTGGAACTCTGGCGATGCCACGGGACAATCATTATCCGAGAATGAAATTCGTATGTGTCTATGTGACGACGTGCTTATGTGGAGTGAATTACCGTTGTCCACCGCATTAGGCCATGAATAAATTAGCTTCGGCACATTTGTAAATGTGTTAATGTCTTTCATTACCTTCCTTAGGACGTTAAGACGTAGCAGGTCTAGACGGCAGGAGATGCCGATACCGGATGATATTCCGGCACAGGAGGAGGGTGTTAGTCAGGCCAATGTGACCGAACCAGCTGGTCAACAGGCCATGGGCGCCTTAGCCTGCGAAATGGCCAAAGCGTTGAGGGAATCCATGGACATTCTCAGGGCTGAGAATCAAGTCCAGGCTCAAGTAGTTAAGGCAGGGCCGTCTTTTCTGAACAGGGAGTTCTTCCGGTCGAATCTGGATGAGTTTTTTGGTGATCCTAAGGAGCCATTGAAAGTGGATGAGTAGCTAGAACAGATGGTGAAGACATTTGAGATGCTCGGCATCGAAGATGGGGGTTTGAGGGTGACCTTGGCATCCTTCCAACTGAAAGGAGATGCAGGTCAATGGTAGAAGTATGCGCGTGGGCGTATTAGAGTGACTTGGGAGGCTTTTGTTGACGCCTTCTAGGACAAGTTATTGCCTCCTACTGTTAGAGAGAAGTTGAGGGATCAGTTTTCTCAGCACAAGCAGTCGAGCACACCGATGACAGAGTTTGAGGTCGTTTTCACTAGCCTCTCTAGGTTTACACCAGAGTTAGTGGCAATTAAGGAGTGCCGTTGTCTGGAATTTGAGAAGAGGTTGAGAATCGAGCTCATATTTAAAGTGGTCGGGTCGATAATTAGGGATTATGGACGCCTTGTGGAGGCGGCGGCTCATCTGGAGACCGTCATGCAGATGGAGTAGGAGAGGATAAGGGGCTCTAAGAGGAGCCAGGACATTCAGGGAGAAGTAAGAGACAGGGGGTTCTAACTTACAACCGTTCCAGGAAGGTCAGTCGAGGTCCACTTTTCCAGTGTCGAATTCAAGTTCTAGGAGAGGTGGTCAGGGAGATTTCACTTGTTTCAAGTGTGGTCAGTTGGGCCATAGGTTTTTGGCTTATCTGCAGAGAGGAAGAGGGCAACGGTTTGCACCGTCTTCAACTTGTTCTCAGAGCTAGAGTCAAAAGAGAGGACAGCTGCTCATTTGTTATCAGTGTGGGCAAGCGGGGCACATGAAGAGATTTTGTCCACAGTTGGATGACATACCTGGTGTGTCTGGCTCGAGATAGACATAGAGTCACCAGCTAGCTGAGTCAACACAGGCCTCAAGGGCCAATTAAGGAGCCTCTTCGGCTCAGTCAGTGCAACAGACCTATGCTCCGAGGGAAGGGTAGGTAAATCAGAGGCCAATAAGGCGTTTGTATACTATTACCGCGCCAGATCTTGTAGCAGCGCCTTCGATAGTGAGAGGTACCTTCTTGTTTTGTAATTCGGTTGCTAATGTGTTGATTGATACGGGTGCATCCCATTATCTTATCTGCATTTGCATCGGTTTTGAGGTTAGAGTTGGCTTAGTTAGCATCCTCTATCTATGTAGAGTCACCTATTGGTGGTGAGGTTATTTTGAAGCAGGGGTGTCGGGGTTGTGACATAGAGGTTACAAGTCGCTGACTTCCTTTTATATTTGTATTGATTGATATGTCTAGCTTTGACGTTATATTGGGTATGGACTGGTTATCATCCTATCGAGCTGTTATTGATTGCTACCATCAAAAGGTTACTGTATGTACTCTGATCAGTGATTGTTTTTACTTTTTGGGAGACTGGGTGGATAGAGTCTTATCACAGGTATATGATCCGCGTGGTCGAAGTGAGCTTAGTTGTCTTCTTGCCAATTTCTTGGGTACTGAGTGTGATGAAGTCCGAGTTGAGTTGCCAAGGCTAGTTTGTAAATACCCAGATGTTTTTCCGGACGATCTTGCCAGTTTACCACCTCATCGAGAGATTGAGTTCTCTATTGACCTAGTGCCTAGTATGACACCGATTTTTATGGCACTATATAGATTTGCACCTGCCTAGTTGAGTGAGCTGAAGATTCAACTCCAAGAATTGTTAGATAAGGGTTTTATTCGCCCTAGTACCTTGCCTTGGAGAGCACCGACTTTTTTTGTTAAAAAGAAAGATGGTGTGTTGCAACTTTGTATAGATTACCGGAAGTTGAACCAAGTAATTGTCAAGATCAAATACTCAATGCCTCGTATAGATGATTTGTTTAATCAGTTGAAGGGGTCTTGTTGCTTTTCTAAGATAGACCTGAGATCAAGTTATCACCAGTTGAGGATAAGGGGGGAGGATATCCCGAAGACGGCAATCCGTACACGGTATGGCCATTACGAATTTTTAGTGATGCCCTTTGGGCTCACCAATGCACCAGTTGTGTTTATGGACTTGATGAACCAGATCTTCCGTGAATTTCTAGATTGTTTTATGGACGACATTTTGCTGGTCGTTTCTGAAGAGGAGCACGAGAAACACTTGCTGGTAGTACTTGAGTTACTTAGAGCCCACTAATTGTATGCTAAGTTTGAGAAGCATGAATTCTGGTTGAAAGAGGTTAAGTTCTTAGGCTATGTGGTATCCGGAGAAGTGGTGACTATAGATTCATCCAAGATAGAGGCAGTGCAAGATTGGGAACAACCTAAAAATACTTGTAAGATCCGTAGTTTTTTGGGGTTGGCCGGGTATTACTGTCGGTTTGTGAAAGATTTTTCTAGATTAGCTTCGCCGTTAACTAGTCTGATGAGGAAAGGAGTTAAGTTTGTGTGGAATTAGACTTATGACAAGTCGTTCCAAAAGCTTAAGGTTAGGCTTACCATTGTTCCAGTATTGATTATTTTGGAGAGGGTTTTGGGCTATTCGGTATATTGTGATGCCTCACGGGAAGGCTTGGGTTATGTTTTGATGCAAGATGTGAAAGTAGTAGTTTATGGCTCACGTTAGCTAAAAACACATGAGAGGAACTACCATACTCATGACTTAGAGTTAGCGGCGGTGATTTTTGTCATCAAGATTTAGAGGCATTACCTGTATGGAGAGAAGTTCGAAGTGCTTTATAATCACAAGAGTCTGGAGTATCTGTTTACACAAAAAGACTTGAATCTGAGGCAAATGTGGTGGATGGAATTTATAGAGGATTATGACTTTGAGTTACATTATCACCCAGGAAAGGCAAATGTTGTGGCCGATGCCTTGAGTAGGAAATCAATTAGCAGTGTAGCTTCTATTGTCATCCGAGAACAGGAGATATTGGGAGTTTGACTTGCACCTAGGCAAGTCTGTTGAGTCTGCAACCTTGTTTTTAACAGTTGCACAACTTACACTTGTGAACCGAGTGTTAGAAGCATAGAAGGATGCCCTTCAGGCAGAATCTCTCCAGGAGAAGATCTCCAGTGGGAAGGTAGAAAAAGGCTTGAATGTGTATCCCAACATGAGTGTGAGATATCGTGACTGTTTGTTCGTACCAGAGTCTTGCCGAGAGGAAGTACTCCGAGAGTTTCACCATTCACGCCTTGCGGTGCATCCGAGAAGCATAAAGATGTATCACGATCTTAGTCGCCAATTCTGATAGCGAGGTATGAAGAAGGATGTAGTCGTTTTTGTATCGAAGTGCCTTACTTGTCAACAAGTGAAGGCCGAGCATCAGAGGCCAGCGAGTTTGTTACAACCCTTGCCTATAGCCGAGTACAAGTGGAAGCATATCACAATTGATTTTGTTGTGGGCCTTCCAAGGACTCAACGGGATAGTGATGCCATTTGGGTGGTAGTTGACCGGTTGACTAAGTTGGCACACTTTATACCTGTCATGACCCAAATCCGCCCCTAAGGGTTTAGTATCGTAACCGGCCAGTAATCCGTGATTACCAAAGGCCTGCTTAACAGTAATAACAATTATACAATAAAAGGGGCCAGCGAAATCCTGTAAATATTAAAACATAATGTCCAAAGAGCTGTGAGAACTTAAATGAACAACACAAATTTCATATCCTTATATATGCACACAAACACTTAAGTCCATAAGACACTTACATACAAAACAAAACAGAAGTTAGGGAATTAAATCCCAAAGCCAAAACAAATCATAACAATAGTCACTTGACTTCATATAACGTTCACTTCAAATACTACTCAAAAGGGGTGGATTTAGATCACCCAAAAAGCCTTGACATTAACAGTTCAGAACCTCGCGGTGAGGCATAATAGGTTGGCTTGACAAAATGAATCAAGTTGGTGCCGCTAACTTTGCTCCGGTGTCTGACCACCTACATACATATAATAAACTATGAGCTAAAGCCAGTGAATAACAAATGTGTAAAAGGGTTAAGAATGAATATCCTTTTAGTAATTGAAACAGTCAATTGCATCCATAGATAAGTTATTCAATCAATGCCTCATATTTTATATCATATCAGTCATTTAGAAATCATAGCAGTCATACGTGGTACATCCAATAACAGAAATAGACCGAACAATCAATTAATGGCCATCAATATAGTAACAGTAGTTTCAAAGATTGGAACGGACAGAGATCTTTGTGACAGTAGCAGTAGCAGTAAAAGTAACAGTCAGTTGCTATGGATGCCATGAGTACAGTTCATAAATTATGACAAACATTCATTCAGTAAACAATACCATTTCAGAAAGCAGTACAGTTAATCATTTAGAATATAATTATAACTGAACATAGCTTTACAACGTTGTTACTCACAGTGGGCTCCACGAAACACGTGCTACAATGCACTAACGGTGCGGCGTCCGACCTAAACAAACAAGGTCAAGCACAATAACTCAATACACAGTCCGTTCATTCAATCAATTCTATTTAGTTTGTTGTCTACTTAATCAATAACCACTCGTCTTTACTCGTTCGGTTCTAAATTTTCCTTTGTTCATTCTAATGCACTCATGAGATGTAAATGCACATGAAAGCACTTTAAAACTATGCAAACGGAGGCCCGGAAGGTGGAAAAGAGGAGCGGAAACAAAATCGGACTTGCCCAAAAGGGCCGCATGTGCGGAGGTTCCAGCCGCACGTGCGGTGACCACAGCCGCACGTGCTCCTGCAGGTGCAATTTAAGCAGAATACATACTAAGCACTTCCCTGTTTTCCGCATGTGCGGGGCTCCAAGTCGCATGTGCGGCGTTGGGTTTTCTTGACTCCGAAAATCTACTCTTGTTTGGATCTTTAACTTTACCACATTTTGGTCTCAAATTCATATGTTTCAACCCATAAATTTATATCAACAACCTTGAATTTGGACCCTCAACAGTAAAGGGAGATTGAAATGGAGATTAAAACTTGAAATCAACTCCCAAAGTTTCAATTTGAAAAGATTAAAGTTCAATTGAATTACAAAACATAAACTATGTGTCTCAAAACTTCAAGTTCAATACTCATGAAGAAATCCCTTGAATTCATGAGGTTCATGCATGAAATTATGTGAAATTACAAGAAACAACAAGGTTATGAAGAATCCATGCCATGCAAGGTGAATTTAAGAGTTAATTCACCCATTCCTTTCATAAAAAGCCATGCATGTAGTTATCCTCTAATTACATGAACCAACCTTACAATTAAACTTATATTTTTCTTTGCTAACCTTGAATTCCATAAGTTATGAGCATAATTCTACAAATGTATGAGATTAAAGAGGGCAGTTCTTACCTAGAGTGAGTGAATTGTGAAGAATGGAGTGTAGCTGTAATGGTTTTCATAAGCTTCTTTTCCTACTCTATGTTGAGCTCTCACACTCAAAGTCTCTCCCACTCTCTCTACGTGTAGTGCACCAAAAGCCTTCAACTCTCTCTTATTTCCCTTTTCTTGCTATTCAACTTGATGAGTAGAGTTAAGGATTAATTAATCTCTAATTAATCTTGAACATTGATAAGTTATAGGTTTGACTAATTAAATCAATTTCACTCACATGAAATTAATCTTTATCATTTATGATCTCAATTACACTAAATTTAAATAAATTAATGTGAGTTAGGCTCTAATTCTTGTCCTATCTTAATTCTAACTTGTTAAAAATTAAGAATCAGACAGGTTTAATCCATGACTCTACCTATCTGTTCTCAATGACAATACCATATACATATATCACACATGGCACGTATATCACAATTAACACATAAGCACATGATCAACACTAATCACATAATTAACTTCATTAATTTGCTTAATTAAGGAGGCGGTTGTCACAATACTTATGCGCGTAAGTGACTCGGTAGATTTTCTTGCCGACCTGTACATTAGAGACATAGTGAGGTTGCACAGGGTCCCAGTGACGATTGCATTGGATAGAGATCCGCGTTTTATGGCTCAGTTGTAGCAGAGCCTACAAAGTGCCTTGGGCACTAAATTGACTTTTAGCATCACGTATTATCCTCAAACTGATGAGCAGTCCAAGCATATTATTCAGATCTTTGAGGATATGCTTTAGGATTATGTCCTTTACTTTAAGCATTCGTGGGAAAGACACTTGCCTTTAGTGGAGTTTGCCTATAACAATAACTTCTAGTCCAGTATTGGTATGGCACCGTTTGAGGCCTTGTACAGCCGACCGTGTAGATCTCCTATGTGTTGGGCTGAGGTGAGTGATGCACCTATGTTGGATCCAGAGTTGGTCCGAGAAACGATGGAAAAAGTTGCACTTAACTGTAAAAGGTAGGCTACTGCCCAGAGTCGTCAGAAAAGTTATGTTGATCGTAGGAGGAGATCCTTGTCTTTTGAGGTAGGAGATCATGCGTTCTTGAAGATATCACCTAGGAGAGGTTTGATGAGGTTTGGAAAGAGTAGGAAGTTGTCCCCTCGATTCATTGGGTCTTTTAAGATCCTAGAGTAGATCGGGAAGGTAGCTTATCGTTTGGCCTTGCCACCACAACTTTCCGAGGTTCATGATGTGTTTCATATTAGTATGCTTCGGAAGTATGAGTCGGATCCATCGTATATGTTGGATTGGACCGACTTAGAGGTAGATGAGGATGCCTCATATAGGAGGAGGTCGATGAGAGTCTTGGATACCCGGGACCAAGTCTTGCGAGGCAAGACGATCCCCTTGGTGAAGGTGTTATGGAAACATCACGGGGTTGAGGAAGTAACTTGGAAACATGTGTTGGAAGTCCATGAGAAATATCCGAACTTATTTGCTGATGTTTGAATATGTAATCGAATTTTGTTATGTAAATAAAATATGTAAACATTGTATATGTTTTGGATATATGAGAACATTGTATATGTTGTATATGTTTTAGAAACACAAATTTAATGTAAACATTGTAAATGTTTTAGAAAATGTGGATTTTACTTCAATATTGGGAATTGTGTATCAAGTTGATGAGAATGGATGCTCGGAGAATGGGTCATAGTATTGGAATTGATTATCATTATTGTAATTGGTTTTAACTTAGTTTTAAAACTTGATTTGAAATTTTGGGGACGAAATTCTTTAAGAGGAGGAGGTTATAGCGATTCTGGTTTTGACCCGACCCGACCCTTGTTGTATCCCGAACTCGACTTTGATGGTTTCACATTGTTGTTTACGGCTTGTTTTCCTTGTATCACCTTAAGTTTGACTTTTAGATTGTAGTGGTTGTGTTTTGAACAGATTGGCTGCTTAGGTAGCTTTTGGTAACGTTTACGTTTTTTATTTATGTTTACAAAAATTTTATAAACTGGTTTTTGTTTATTTTTAAAAAAACATAAATTACAAACGCGTTTAGTTTAAATAAAATGTTTAAAAAATTTTAAAAACATAAACTAAAAAATATGTTAGTTCAACCCTAAAAAATTTATTTTTATTTTTATTATTTATGACAATGGGATCACATACATTATAATTGAACAAAAAATTAATTAATGAAAAAAAAAATTATTTGAAAAAAAAATTTATTTGGAAAAAAAAATATTTGAAAAAAAAAATTATTTGAAAAAAAAATTAATTAAAAGAATAATTGAAAAAAATTTAATTGGAAAAAAAAATTAATTGAAAAAAAAATTATTTGAAAAAAAATTAATTGAAAAAAAAATTGAAAACTGAAAACATAAACTCATTTTTTGAGTTTACGTTTTTTCCTCAAATTTATAAACTGAGACAACCATTTATAAACCAAAAAAATTATCAAACAAGTTTTTATGACAATTTTTAAAATTTTTGTAAATATAAACTGAAAATTGAAAATAAAATGATTACCAAACAGGCCCTTAGTTTTCAAACCTTTGTTGCCCAAAATTTTGCTTCTCTGCTCGAGCGGCACTTCTTGTGCTCGAGCGGGCTTTGTGAACTCTCGGTATTTTTGCAGGTCTGCAAAACTACTGAGAGGATGTATTCTATGCTCAAACGGCGTTTTCTACGCTCAAGCGGGTGGGCGCTCGAGTGGCCCTTTTTTGCGCTCGAGCGTTGGTCTATTGTTAGCAAAATTACTGGATATGTGTATTCTGTGCTCGAGCGTCACTTCTTGAGCTCGAGTGGTAATGCCCTTTTATTTTGTGTCTTGGCTTGAGCGTCACTTTTTGCACTCGAGCTGTAATGCCCTTTTGTTTTGTATCTTGGCACTCGAGCGCCACTTCTTACGCTCGAGCGGTAATGCCGTTTTGTTTTGTGTCTTGGAGCTTGAGCGTTACTTCTTGCGCTCAAGCTGTAATGCCCTTTTGTTTTGTATCTTGGCACTTGAGCGCCACTTCTTACGCTCGAGTGGTAATGCCATTTTGTTTTGTGTCTTAGAGCTTAAGCGCCACTTCTTGCGCTCAAGCTGAACAACTTATTATGTCTGATGCTCGAGCATCACTTCTCGCGCTCGAGTGGACTGTGTGTATATCAGTTCGCGAAAAGGTCATTTTACATCACTTTTTCAGATTTATTTCTCTCCAAACCCTAAAGTTGAGACCCTCTCTCTCTAAAACCTACATTTTCTCTACATTTTCACCTAGATCTAGTGATCTCTTTAACCGTACGCCTTTTTTGAAAATGTAGTGCATCTCAAAAGCTCTCTTTTGATCCGATTAAAGCTTGGTTTCGGCGTCTTTGAAGTCTTTCCATCTCTTCATTTGGTCTTCTAAGCTTGAGGTAGGGACTCTCCACTCTTTTATGAGATTTAGCCTAGTTATTTGTTGTTGTGTAAGAAAGATTGAGATTTGAGGTAGTTTTGAACAAAAACCTAGGGTTTTAGTTTAAAATCACATGAGGGGTTTTTGAATGAATGTAGTGAATGAATGTGAGCTTGGGTTGTGCTAAAATGATTGATTTTTGGTATTTAAGATGAAATTGGGAAAAATGAAAGTTTTTCCCTAAAATGACTCAAATGATTATTTTGTATAAATAATGAAATTGGTAGTGAAAGTGTGAAATTGGGAAGTTGTTTATATGAATAGTGGAGTTACATATGTATTATCTCGCAGCTATGAGAATTTGGATACTTTATTTGTTCTAAAGATTGTATATCTGTTTAGAAATATCTGTTTTGGGCTATCGGTGGAGGATAGCCATAATTGTTGTAGAAATTGCCTAAGGATTAGGTGAATTGAAACTAATTTCTTATTAGTTGTCATTGAATATGACTGTATTGTAAAACATTATATATGTATGATATTTTAGAGGAGAAATGAGATGTACTTCATTTATAGGAGGAGAAATGGGATGGACTCCATTGAATTCAGTTGCCCTATGTGTCCTGGGTGTAAGTCCCGAAAATCGCGCATATACATGGATGTCGATTCCCACAGACGAAATTTTCGTAAAATGGCAAATTGAAGTGTTGTGTATTGATTATATATGTTTGAGAACCACTGAATTATATTCTCAGTTGGGTTGTCTGGATAATAATGAACATGACTCATGAATTGAGGTGAAATGAATTGACATGAATAAAATTGAGATAAAGCGCACTGGAATAAAGGAATTTGATATATTATGTTCTTGTAGGATATGATTGATACCATAATGGGCATTAGACATGCACTTCATATTCATACCTTTGTTAAGATTCATATATGCGGAGAAGTAGTTCGGAAATACTCTTTGGATCCTGGGAGACGCTAGTGATCCTCAGCTGGTCACCTAAAAAGATGCAAACACTCCGGTCGGGGGTGCCGGAATTAGCACTCCGACGGACAAGTTAGTTCAGATACTCAGGGTAGCTTCTTTACTAAGTTTTGTGAAGTGATTCTTACATACCTTTCTATAACCGTTGTTCCTGTATTTATACCTGTTCTTTTTTATCCTCGGGGCCAGGGCCTACTTTTTAATCATTGTCCTTTCTTTTTTTCGGCCTTAAGGACTTACACTTATTCGGCACATATATTATATTCGGCTCCCCACTCTCATAGGATATAGCCGATTAATATCAGTCTTCTAATGGTACGCACCATCTGATTTTTCCATGTATTCGGCCCCCACAATTGTCCCCCGAACTCCCCATTAACGGAAGTTAATCGGCGTGTTTGGTCTTGAATTAGAAAGGTTAAAATAGGTCAGGTGGCTTCGTGTACCCCAATATAGATGTCAGGATGCGCACACCTTTTTGTTCATCATTACGCTTTCCCGCCTCAATCGTGCGTCTCGCATTTATTGTGATTTGAAATTTCAATCCTTTCGAATGCATAGTTCGTCGAGTATTCGAGACTCTTGGACCGCCAGCAGATATCCCTTCTCTGACTCGCATTCTCTGCAACTCTTCTCCGTCTACCTTCGTCTCCCTTGCTCCTCGTAAGTCTTCTTCTCTTTTCTTTGCAATCTTACTTTTTGTTTATTATTTTCATTTTGGTGAACCCTTTATTCCCCGTGAAAATGGCCAAACACTTGAAAGACCTCCTTTCTGAGGGTCGTGTCTCCGGATTCCGGCGACACTTTTCCATCCCCGACGATGTTCATCTATCTCTAGTGACGGACAACACTCTGGATAGGGAGAGAGAGGATCAAAATTCAATCGGCTTTCCTCTCCTATCCATTGCAGAGGGCAGGGTCCGTTTTCCCCTACATCCATTCCTTAGGGCCGTCCTCCGTTATTGGGGTCTGATTCCTTCTCAGCCCAGCGTGAACTTTTTTCGAATTGTAATGGGGATCGTAGAGTTGAACCGGCACCTCAGGATCGATCTTGGGATTTCGGCTATTCGGCACTGCTATGCTTTAGCCAAATCTTCTGGTCGGCTTGGGCAGTACTTTCTTAGGGCCAAGGATACTGACCATCATTTGGTAACCATGCTCGCCAGTTCTGGCAAGCGTGTGGATGACGTAATGGTCAATATCCGAGGGAGCTGGGAATTTGGCGAAGGCGAGGATCGCCTAGACCCTATTCCTAGACAGAGGGGTGAACCAGGTTGCCGTGTGTCTCCTTGTGTTTTACTGAACTTTTCTTTTACTCGGCTTTCCCTCTGTGTCTAACCCTTTGCCTTTGCAGGCAGTAATTTGAAGAAGATTCTGGTTTCTACCGACGACGCGGTCCTTGCGTAGGTTGCGACTGCACTCGGATACTTCGGCCGTCCAAACTTACAGAAGCAAGGGAGAGCGGCCCACATACTTCTTCGATACAAGCCTACTTACACTACTTTTTCAGCCGCTAACAATATTCCAATTCCATCCGGCGATCGACAGCTTGCGGCTCTTATCTTCCCTAGCTTCAAGACTCTCAGACAAGTTGGTCTCGAAGTCTCTGACTCGGGGCAAGACGTTGAGCCGGTGGTAGAGGTAGTCGCCGAACCAAACAGAGAGTTCGCTGAGGAGGTCGAAGAGGTTGACGAGGCCCTAAACTCGGCGTTTGAGGCAGCCAAACGTAGTCAGCCTACCTCACTGTCCACTCGGGTCGGACGGAGTTTTCTTTTGGAGATATTTTTGGAGGTTTAGGAGACTTACCCGGCGATTTTTTTGAAGGTATGGCTGGGGAAAGCCTCACGCAGATGGCTCGAAAGAAAAATGCCGAGCGTATGGCCGCCCGGAAAAAGGCCAAGACCGCCCGTTCTGGACCTGCCTTGGTTGAGTCTTCTGAACCTGTTATTGAAGAGCCGGCTAAGATTGTTACGGCCGAAACGGCGAAAGAGGTTGAACAACCGGTCATTGATGAACGGTTGATTCCGGAAGAGCGGGGCAAGAAGCGTAGCGCCGAGGGAGAGGCCGGTTCAGAAGATAGTCTTGCCGACAAAAGGCCTTGCTTAGAAGAATCGGACGTGGTTGTTCTTTTTATTGTTCAACCAAAGATTAGAGACACGCTGATTTCTTCTGACGCATCCATCATTATCGACCCGGTGGTAGCTTTGAGCCTGGCGGCGTGAGTCTCCCTACCAGCTGAAAAGGCATCCTTTCATGCCGTGCCGGATTTTGTGGCCATAGCCCTATCTGTGCAGTCAGCCCTTTTGATAGGTGAACTTTGACTTGTTTTGATTTTGGTTGCTTATGGCATCTAACGATCCCAACTCATTTTGCAGACGGTCGGCAGGATTGCCGACTTGGGCCGCCGCCTACACGATGCCCTTGAGAGGATTGACCGTTTGCAGTCAGAAGTGGTCGATCAAAAGAGCAGAGCCGAGTTTGAGATGATGAGGGCCGCTATGGAGACTGCGCGAGCCGAAGCCGAAGTGGATAGGGCTCGGGCTGTCGATCAGCACCGTTCTGATGCCGAAGATAGGGCGAACGCGAGCAAAGAATTGCTTAGGCTAGCCGAGGAGGCGCTTAACAGGATGGAGACTGAGTTAGCAGAGTTGAAGGCGGCCACGGAAAATGCATAATCTGAGGCTTCTGCCGCATTCGAAGTAGGAAAAGGCGACGCCTTCAAAGAATACGTAGATGACGTCCCCAGGTTTGAGAATCGGGGGTTCAAACACGGGTGGCTCAAGGCCCTTGCTGCCGCTAGGGTTACATTGACCTTGCCAATTCCTTATGAGCAGGTGGACGTTGAGCCACTTGAGTCTAACCCCGAGGATTGATCTGGGAGTCATTCGAATTTTATGAAATACTTTCCCTTTTAATGTATGTTTTTGTTTTTAGGACTTTTGTTGGTTCCGAGTAGTTTTCATGTATAAATTGGCTACTGTCTGCGCTCAATTTATTAATGAAAATTATGTTTCACTACTATTGCACAGTTTTGATGTTATGTGGTGTAGAGATGTTTGCCTTTTACTACTTTAGTTAGAATGACTACTCTGTTGACCTTTCTATGATTGAATATCATGGCAATCTTATCATTCGTATGCCGAATAGTTCGTTGGTATTATGCTGAAACGGATTATGGGCCAGCTGGGGCATTTAATCTGAATAGATTGATTAATCTGCTCTTGCCCCAAGCGGTGCATGATCATTCGGGCGCCGGAGGAGGCGAACTTAGTTTTGTTGTCGATTCATGGGCCGGCTGGGGCACTTAAGCCGAATGTATTGATAAATCTATCACGCCCTTGCCCCAGGCGGCGCATGATCATTCTGAAGTCGATTCATGAGCCGGCTGGGGCACTTAAGCCGAATAGATTGATTAATCTATCACGCTCTTGCCCCAGGCGGGGCATGATCATTCTGAAGTCGATTCATGAGCCAACTGGGGCCTTAAGCCGAATATATTGATAAATCTATCACGCCCTTGCCCCAGGCGGCGCATGATCATTCTGAAGTCGATTCATGAGCCGGCTGGGGCACCTAATCAAAATAGATTGATTAATCTGTCACGCCCTTGCCCCAGGCGGGACATGATTATTCTGAAGCCGATTCATGAGCCGGCTGGGGCACTTAAGCCGAATAGATTGATTAATCTATCACGCCCTTGCCCCAGGCAGCGCATGATCATTCTGAAGTCGATTCATGAGCCGACTGGGGCACTTAAGCTGAATAGATCGATTAATCTATCACGCTCTTGCCCCAGGCGGGGCATGATCATTCTGAAGTCGATTCATGAGCCGACTAGGGCACTTAAGCCGAATATATTGATAAATCTATCACGCCCTTGCCCCAGGCAACGCATGATCATTCTGAAGTTCATTCATGAGCCGGCTGGGGCACCTAATCCGAATAGATTGATTAATCTATCACGCCTTTGCCCCAGGCGGGGCATGATCATTCTGAAGTCGATTCATGAGCCGACTGGGGCACTTAAGCCGAATATATTGATAAATTTATCACGCCCTTGCCCCAGGCAACGCATGATCATTCTGAAGTTCATTCATGAGCCGGCTGGGGCACCTAATCCGAATAGATTGATTAATCTATCACGCCTTTGCCCCAGGCGGGGCATGATCATTCTGAAGTCGATTCATGAGCCGACTGGGGCACTTAAGCCGAATATATTGATAAATCTATCACGCCCTTGCCCCAGGCAACGCATGATCATTCTGAAGTTCATTCATGGGTGATTGAGGTTTTCACAATTAATGAAATTGCCTCGAGGGTGCTGCCTCTGTAAAGGATAAATGATTAAGGGTACAACTTTTATGAATACAGTAAACAACTGACTCCAACTTTTGAAGGTATCGTGTGAATGTCGAACAGACTTTTCTTTAACAGCAGAGGGGAAGCGAGGAGGCTAGCTGAGCTAGGTGGAGACATGCATCGAGGTGGTGACCCTTCGCGCATAGGGGGTAGGAGTTCCAGGGATCGAGAGAGGCGTCAGTCTCCTCGACGTCGAAGTAGGTCGCCTAGGTGGGACAAGCAGTCGCAGGGCAGATCTTCTCAACCTTGAGTCGAGAAGGGATCTAACTCGAATCCGTGCCCATTAAGCTTTGCGGTATTTGTGGGGAATAGATCCATGACAGAGGCAGACTCGATCGTTCAGGACCCAAATGTAGCGGTCGAGTTTGCTCGACAAATTTTTCCTTCTAAGGTTCAGCAATTGATGGTAGGTCGTCAGGACTACGAAGTATTTCGCGAAGGCATTCACGGGGCGGTGAAGGGGCTTTACACTGCCTATGAAATCGGCATGCGGTTGTGCGCTGCCCGCAGAGAGATGGAGAAGAAAGAGGAACGTATTCGAAGTTTGAAGGCTCGCGCGGAGGCGGCTGAGCGCGAGTTAAGGAAGACCAAGGCGGCCCAGGCACAACCCATCGGGCACGGAAACCCAATCGTGGAAGAAAGGGTTACCAGTCGGCTCATCAGTTCTGCGCTTGCCGATCGTGAGACGGCGAGTATGTTCGCAATGGAGAACGCGAAGGGGAGGGCCTATGAGAAAGGTTTTCATGATGGCCAAAAAGTTAGAATCGAAAAGACTAAGGAAAAACTTGCCGAAGAAGTTTGCCGATGTGAAAATCGTGGATTTAAGCACGGTTGGATCAAGGCATCTCAAGCCGCAGAAGCTCTTCGAGCGTCGGGCATTGATTCGGCATCGCCACTCTACCACAGTAAACATTTTCCGTTTTCTGTTTTTGAATTCGAGAAGAGTGAGGATGAGGGTGATGCCGTATAAGTATACTTATTGTAAGGTTGAAACGCAGATCGCGTTCAAAACTATGTAATATATTGCTTGTTTTATCGAATAAAAAACATTCTATGATAAATATTTTGTTGCAGTTCGTATTTGGTATGTATGCGTTTCGTTTTACTGTATATGTTTGAATGAATGTATAAACGTTGATCGGCAAGGTCGACCCATACGTGATAGCCGTTTATCCCTGAATGAGGCTATTGTAACTTGAGGAAGCCGAAAGCCAGTGGATAGAGTGGCTGCGGCAAATTCAACTCGGCTCGGGGCCTAGATTTTCGGCCAATGCACGTGCTTCAAAAAGTTGTTTGGATAACTACGCCGTGGCGAATGTCAACCGATGTTTTTCTCATGGAGTTTAGTGTTAGTGAAACCGCCTCGGGATTGGGGCCTCGAGATTGCTGCCAGTATTGAAAATAAAAGAAGTGGGTGCTTCGCGCAGATAAACAATCACTCATGTGTGGTGGGATAAGTGGGGATGTTAGTTAGAGAGATTGGAGTTCAGCCGATCTTGGTGTTGCCATGGAGGGCGGCAGAGGACCCATCCGTATGGGAAGTAGGGCGTCCAAAAGTTGGCATGAATCTTCAAGTCGTCGAAGCAGATCACCCAGAAAGGAAAGGCAACGATCGTTGGGTTTTTATCCTTCCTTGTCCTGGATCTTTGCCTTGACATTGTCAATGGTATCAGGGGAGGACTTGGGCACGGTTGGCTCAAGGCATTGCAAACCGCGGAGGACTTCCTGGTGACAGGAGTTGATTCGGCGCTGCCGCTTTACCAATGCGTCTTCTCCCTTTTTAGCTTTTAAGTTTGGAAATGGGTATTGTAATGCTCAAATGCAAGTTGCGTTTATGTAACAACTGTGTGATTAAATAAAAATTGTAATGCTCAAATACGGGTTGCGTTTATGTAACAACTGTTTGATCGAATAAAAAGCTTTATTTCAAACATTTGCATCTTATTCTGAATTTTTTATATGCTTAGTTAAGCACTTTATTTGCGATGTTGGCGAGTTTTGTTTTATTCTTGCCAAAGGGTACTCCGAATCCGGGGGCTAAATCGGCACTTAGGTGTTATGCACCAAAGGGGGCTCCGAATCCGGAGACTTAGGTTGGCCAATCGTGATATCCACGAAGGGCGCTCCGAATCCGGAGTCTTAGTTGGCCCTAAGGTGTCATGCACCAAAGAGGGCTTCGAATCCGGAGACTTTAATCGCCCCTAAGGTGTCATGCACCAAAAGGGACTCTGAATCCGGAGACTTAGTTTGGCCAATCGTGATATTCACCAAAGGGGGCTCCGAATACGGAGACTTTGTTTGGCCAATCGTGATA